>CM059192.1:21706980-21902547 GCA_030323885.1 Branchipolynoe longqiensis | reverse complement strand
CTGCCAGCGCGGCTTTACCACTATTTAATACTACCGACGATTGTGTCCATTTGCTGCGTGGCCAAATTGTTGGCAATGCAGCAGAGGCCAGATCGCATGGTGCTATTAATAGTCCCACGGCCGCCCTGGTGTTCGACTTATTGAAAAGGGAGAGAGGTGTTGAGGGATTTGGTGGATCCCCTGAACCAGTCTATACAGTGGACAGGAAGCAATTTACTGGCGTACCACAGATCCCTGACTTTATCTTATCCATGGCGGAGGCCACTCACGTGGATAGAATAGAGGATAAAAGGAAAATTGCAGAGTTTCTTTTTGAATTCTGTGACATATTTGCTAAACCGGATGCTAAGCTGGGGTGGACAGATGTGGTGCAACACCATATCGATATCGGTGACAACGCCCCTTTTAGGATACCGTACCGCAGATTAATGGATTCCAAGAAACAAGCCTTGGAAGATGAGGTGGTAAAGATGCTGGCCGCGGGAATTATTACGGACAGCACAAGTCCTTTTAGTTCGCCGGTTCATCTAGTTACTAAAAAGGACGGTACGTGGCGATTTTGTATTGATTATCGTAAGTTAAATGCTATGACGCGCAAAAACGCGTATCCCTTACCGCGCATTGACGAGAGCTTGGATAGCCTGGGAGGAAATCAGTGGTTCTGCACCTTGGACCTCCAATCGGGATACCATCAAGTCGCGATGCAGCATGATGATCGAGAGAAAACTGCTTTCACGACTCATATAGGCTTATATGAGTGGAAGGTAATGCCGTTTGGCTTATGTAATGCTCCTGCCACCTTTGAAAAAATGATGGCAGAAATGTTAAATGGTTTACTATTTACACACTGTTTAGTCTATTTAGACGACATTATCATATTTGGGGACACAGTTTCTACATGTCGTAATAATTTAAAAGAAGTGTTTCTGAGACTTCGCAAATTTAAATTAAAACTTAAACCGTCCAAGTGCCATTTGTTTCGCAAAGAAACAGAGTACTTGGGCCGTGTCGTTTCTGGTAAGGGCATTAAAGCGGATCCAAAGAAAATTGAGGCTATAACCAATTGGCCTGCGCCTAAGTCTCCAAAAGAGACGAAAAGTTTACTGGGGTTTGCGTCTTATTATCGCGATTTCATCCCTCACTTTGCTAACGTCGTCGCTCCCATACAGGACGTAGCGAATGTTAACACGCAAGCTTTCGACTGGGGCGAACCTCAGGAATCGGCATTCATCAATTTAAAACGGTTATTCGCGGAGACACCTGTACTTGGTTATCCACGCGCGAATGGGCAATTTATCTTGGACACTGACGCTAGCGCATTTGCTATCGCAGGCGCATTAAGTCAAATACAAGACGACGTTGAAGTGCCTATCAGTTTTGCCAGCAACAGGCTAAGTGCCTGCCAACGGCGTTATTGTACCACAAAAAGGGAATTAATGGCGATCGTCGTCTATACTAAAAAATGGAGACATTATTTCTGGGATTCTGAATTTCAGATTCGTACAGACCATCATTCATTAAAATGGTTATTGAACTTTAAAGAGGCGGAGGGTATGATAGGGCTTTGGTTGGCTTGGTTGTCTGAATTTGGCCTAACCAACACGCAAATTACTTATCGACCCGGTCCACAACACATTAACGCTGACGCATTGAGTCGCATTCCTGTACGTCGTTGTGGCATACCTGAATGTGACGATTGTGGTGCGCACACAGCGGTGGTTGCATCTGTAGTACAGGATCCAGAGGAGGAAAGTGATTTCAACTTCTGGACCCAGAACGAATTGCGCCAGCCTCAAGCAGCAGATGGTACATGTTCAGCAATAATAACTTTGCTGAAGGCGCACACGACGAGGCCTCCCAGGGATCTCATGAGTGCGGAAAATACAGAAACTATCGCATTATTAAACCAATGGGAGCAGTTAATTTTAACAGATGGGTTGTTATGCAGGAATGCACTAAGCAGCGATGCTCTGACAACTCATCAGCAAATTGTTATTCCTTTCCTTCTAAGGGAGGACGTACTTAAATTTTGTCACTGCCATAAGACCGCTGCGCATTTTGGGAGAGAAAGAACTCTCGACAAAATGCGCACACGATATTATTGGCCAGGTATGAATTCACGTGTGCGCGAATGGGTTAAAACCTGCCCAAAATGCGCGCTTATTAAACCAGGGCTGGGAATGGCTAAAATGCCGTTACAACAACAGATGACCGGCCAACGTTGGGGGCGATTATCCTGCGACTTTGTTTCAGGATTTAAGCGTACTAGCCGGGGAAATTTAGTGATGTTGGTGGTCCAAGACCATTTTACTAAATATGTCCAAGTCTACCCGTTATGTAATCAAACGGCAGCGGTGGCTGCACAAGCCTTAGTAGATAAGGGTACTCATTTTTGGTGCCCCGATTTCATTACACTCTGATCAGGGAAGGGAGTTTGAGTCGGAAACATTCCAGACTATGCTTAAACTCATAGGCTGTCATAAAACCCGCACGAATCCCTACTGTCCTAGATCAAATGGGTTAGTCGAACAGTTCAATAGGACCTTAATTTCAGCTTTGGCCTGTATGGTAAATGAAGATCAGAGCGATTGGGATTTACAAGCCAAATATGTAGCACACGCATATAATTGCACCAAACACTCTGCTACCGGGGTTACTCCAAATACGCTCGTGTTTGGGGAAGAATTACGCCTACCCTGTGATTTGCAATTCGGGGTGTTACAAAAACATTCCGATGATACATGCACACCAGCTTTCATTAGATGGTTAGAGTGTTGTTTTCACAACGCGTACGGCAGGGTACGTAATAGCACTGGGAAAAGTATTCAAAGAAATAAAAATTCTTATGGTAATGCTGACTTTCCTAAATTCGTAGTAGGTGACCTGGTACTCAGATATCACGCTCCTACAGCAAATATTAAACTCGCGCCTAACTGGGATGGTCCTTGGGAAATTACCAAAGTGATATCTGATACCACCGTGCTAATTCAAACGGCACTATCGGCAGCTCGTAAATCTAATACGGGGCGTTTGAAATTGTACACCGGGCGTTTTCCTCCTGACCTCAAGGACGGTGATAAATTAATTAACGCTGCCTCCAGGCGGGAACCTGATATGGCGCAATCTCCTGACCTGACTCAGCGGGTAACCTCTCCCACGCGGGAACCGACACCAGGGCCGAGTGACGGTTAAAGTCTACTATTATAAACAATCTTTGGGTGGGGTGCTATTCATTTTATATTACACGTCCGCGCGTTAAATCTGACAGCACAACCACAATCGACGTACTAATAATCGTACAGTCCTAGGTTTATACGCCACTAGCGTGTATCTAACGGTAATGGTTAAATATACCTGACCTCGGGTTAGGGTATTCATGCTAAAAATGATTCTTCATTTTTCTTGAAGATGTACATGTGTAATAAGGGAATATCGTACGCGTGTGATACGGGTGTAACTCGATATCAATTCTTGGTGAGTACAGGTGCTACTCTCCCTAAAGGTGACTACTATCGATAAACCATAACATGTACCATATACAGTATGTAATATATTCCAGTGGGTTATTGGTCATTCTCACCTATTACTAATTATGTCGGCGCATTTCGCGCGGGGACCATTTATGATCATTATGTTCCTGCCTGCGCGTTTCGCGCCAGCACCATTTGTAGCATTAATATTTCCCGGTCTTAAAGGTACATCAGGGTAGCATATGTTACTTCAGTAATATACTTATACCAGGTATCATTGTTAGGAATAGTTCTGTATCTCCTAGGAGGTTATAATTAGTTGGCCTATGCCAGCTATCGATGGTTCAGCTATGGCATAGACCAAATAATTAGGGGTGCACAATAGGCCGAGACAAGTAAAATGCGTCTGGGAATTTGGGGCTAGGCCAGCTATCGATGGTTCAGCTATGGCCTAGACCCCAAATAAACATACGTATGCAATTAAAAATAATAAAAATACAATAGGCCGAGACAAGCAAAATGCGTCGGAGAATTTGGAAATTTTCGGTAGGAATTAATAGAAAGGTGGGCTAGGCCAGCTATCGATGGTTCAGCTATGTCCTAGACCCAAATAAACATACGTACAGTGTAAACCATTTAAAAGATACCCTAGGAAACATTTATTAAAAAAAAAAAAAAATTATAAATTTATAGAATGAACACAGGCCGCCAAGCATCGCGCCCAGCGACGCTGGGTCGCGCCGGTGGCGTGGCACCCATCGGAGAGCCACTCGTAGCGAGGTGTGGGGTGGGCGGGGTTCCCAGTGTGGATGACACTGGCGAGCTGGGCGGTCGGCTCCCCTCGGGACCGGTTAAGGCCGACCACTATCTCGTTATACATGGTGACCGTCTCGTCCATGGTCTTCTAAAAATAAAAATAAAATAAAGAGAGAATTAGCGGTGCCCAATAAGTCGGATACTAACCACAGTAACCTCCCTTATTCCTCTGTTTCACGTCGTTCTACAGTTATTTCTTGTCCAAATTTACGTATCATCTAATTACGGGAGTTGCCATTGTGCGCATTTATCCTGCTCCCAAAGTTGGGGTTGTAATTTTTGTACGCTTCTCTTTACACATTTTTATTTCAATTACCTGGAGGGGGTGCGCCCGCCGGCGGGCCTGATCCACGGTGGCGTTAGAGCGACGGCGCCTGGGGGTGTTATAAATCCGGAGGTCCACACCCGTGACGGTGGCCACACAATACCGGCCTGGATATATGGAGCGCAAAAGCGCCACCGACCGCTCTCGCTCCAGCCCGAGCCGGGCCACCAACTCGGTCACGTCGGGGCGACGGAGCGTCGTGACTTTGGTGCGCCCATCTCGCCTAGTCACATCACAGATCCCCGCCGCCAAAATCACGTAAACCGGATGGAAGTTACTGGGAAAGACGAAAAAATAGCATTGGTTCTGAGTTGCGTATTACTATGTCGATTATAATCCCCTAAATCGAGAAATATTCCCCCCTTATAAAAATTCCAGTTACATCTTCACAACGCAATTTGCGCCCCTTTCCACAAACAGTACAAATTATTCAGCATCGAGTACTAACCGTATTTCTGGCAGTGTCAGCCGCATAGCCTCCACATAGCCTTTGCCAGGTTTGAGGTGAACGTAAACCTCATGATGAGGTAGCAATAGCTGGACGCTTCCTTCCAGCCCACGGCCGCGCGAATCGCACACAATTGACACCCTCATGTTGGTTTTTTGTTTACAAATGCAAATTTCGCGCTTAAATATTCAAAGGATGGTGGTTCAGCTCCCGACACTCTCGATGTGACATCCCTTCCGGTCCGTCACCACACGGTTCTGGTGGCGTCACGCTGTTCTGTGTTGCTTTGGACAACCTTTATCCTAGTTTGCCGTAGCGAATGGAGCTTTAGCTGTGTAAGGAGACACAGCATAGCTCAAATACTTCGAGAATAAGAGTTAAGATATCAAATCTAAATTACTCGACGGCTGATCAGCAATTAGGTATCATACGAGTTACAGCAGGGCTAACGCCCCATTTGGCTCAGTGCCATGTTTACGTACGGGAATTGCGCGTGCGCATTTTGCGCACAGAGAAAAATAAAAAGATTATTCGCGTATCAAACATTATATCCTTATTACCATAATAATGCCATCTTTCAGGTGCGGGATATATGGTAGATATGCCAAAAGATAATCACGGGTTCCAGCTCCCCGACACCTTTATTCGTGATGTTATTAACCACAGTAGTCCCTATATATATATATATCTAGAAAATAACGGGCGCAAATTCAACTGAATTATTGACATCGCGAACAGGTGGAGTTGGGAATCATTTTTTTTGGTAACGTGTTACACATCACCTTGTAATAAAACAAATATTGCGCTGACAAGCGATTAGCGCCACTAATCGTTCTTTTATAAGTTATTGCTATCATCTAAAATCTCAAAAGTCGGCGCATTTCACGATCTCAATCTAACGAATGAAGTCGTTATATGTAAGGCGATCCGTCGCCATGGAGAGGTCGGGTTCGGCGTGACCTAATTGCGTGGTTCCCGCCTAAACGCAGGCTTGCCATTGGACAAGGTGATAGGGGAACGCGCGGCCGCGCCCGCTTGTCTGGCGGGGCCGTTTTGATTAGGGTTAGTCTTCACAAGGTACCCACTGAGTGAAGACTCTCCTTTCTGTTTTTTTCCAATTTCTGCGGCATCATCGATTTTCTCGACATATTTCTATAGGTCGAGATTTCCCTTTGGTGGTTTTCCACCTTTTTGGGAAAAGGATCGTCGGTGTGCGCATTTTAGGACTAGTTGGCTAATTCTTTAAATTTGTAAAGAAACTCGACGCTTTCTATCGGGTGGTAGCCTGGGACAGGCCTGATCGCTTAGGCGGTCAGGTATGGAATCGACCACCTCCGACGCAGGAGTGTCGGGTAAGGGCCCCGAGGAAAACCCTGAAGTATGCAACGTACTAGATGGTGTCACCGGAGACATAAAAGTCTTCACGGTGACCGATTGGAATCTCATTCCACCAGCCCGTAGGCTGAAGCATAAACTATCACTTGTGATAGAAGAGGGATCCGCGGCTACGGCCAAGGTTCCTTACTGTAGTAAACCTGTGTCCCAGTCATGGGCCGACAGCGGGACAACCTCCCCTCATGTCACTCCTATGGAAACTGAGGGGGAATTCACTTTGGTCACCAACAGGCGTCCGAAGGATACTGAAACGGATGATGAGCTTCCCCCCTCATCTCCAGGTAAGTCAACTAATAATTCTCGACTTTCTGCTGCAGCCGCCCATAGGCGTTCACCCCATAGGCGGACGTCTCAACGTGTGGCAAAGCGAAACCCTTCCCCAGCCGGGGCGGAGGGATCTGCGCCACCTACCGTCGCCTTGAAGGCACTGGCTAGGGAGTACGAGTCGGACGACGAGGGCTCTCCTCAACCCGACCCGACTAAGGATCCCCAGTACGGGACGATGGCACTTTGTCTGGAGCGCCTGGAGACGGGTGAGTTAAAATGGGATAGTGATATCCCTGCTGCTACCATCCCTGATCGGTACCCCCGATCCGTAAATTGCGTATATAATAAGCGCACTCTTGGCTCTGTCCCCATAACTAAGGCGGCAGAATTAGGTATGTTGCAGGAATCTGCAATGAACGCGAGGTACTTCGATCCTCCATGCCCCGAGCATAGGTTGGCCATGTACATGTTGCAACCTACACCGACGGGCAGAAGTAAATTGCGCCTCCCCCCTCTTGTTCGGGATAATGGGGAGGATTCCGATGTAGAAGACTGGGTAGATGATAATCAATCCGGCCTTCAGCCATATGTGCAGCAGCTGCATAGCATCATTACGGCAGATCATGGGTTAACTCAGTCCTTGTATAGACCGCATGATATTTCGCATTTGAAGTTTGTGAGGCATACCTTCCGCCCTTACGACAAATGCTTGTTTTGTAAGTATTTCGTGCAACGCCGTACAGCGATGCCGGAAAATCTCAAGAATCCCAACCGCCGTTATAAGCGGTGGGACGTTTTAGCTCGTCACATCTGCGAGGAGCACCTATACACGGTCCCTAAATGGTCGTGTGATGAACACCGTGGGACCGGCTGTTCATTCGCCCGGTCGACGGGAAAACCCTTTTCGACCAACAGAAGAGGGCTAATGTTGAGACATCTCCTCTCATACGCTGTTTGCGCCAAGACGGGTCATAAGCGCCCCCAGTCCACCATCAGGAAACTGGCGCGTGTGGCAAAAGACCCTTCCTTGTCGGCTAAATGCCGGTACACCTACCAACCTGAAGTTAGGGTACAACGTGGTCGTCAAGCTCCAGGGGAGACATTGCGACTACCCAGATCGGCGCACACCCTTGCTGTGAGCCTGTACGGCGGGGCTACATACGGGGAGAAACAGTACTTCTCCTCCTGTAGACGCTGTCTCCAGATGAAGCAGGACAGGGAGGCTGGTATCAACCGCCCTAATGAGCCTGCTGGCCGAGGACAGAAACGTCACAATGGACGTCCTCAGCAGCCTGATCCCCGCCCCTTTACGGCGGGGAAAACAGAGGAAGGCATTTCCTATGCCTCAGCCGTGGTGGAGTGTATCCAGGACCATCCACCTCTGGAGAGAACCGCTGAGCAAATCGCTCGCGGTGTCCAACTACAGCAGTATGGGGAAAAGGAAAGTGCGCGCCTGGCCACACTTAAACCCATCCCCGCCGCTGCTGCTACATCAGCACAGCCTAGCAGACCTGCTCAACGTAGGCACGCTAAGCCGTTGGATCCTTCCCTGCCTACAGTAGGACCCATATCTGCTTCAGTCCGACGTGACTTAAAACGCCAGGCTATAGAGATGGCACCACCTCCCCAACAGGAAGCCACGAGTTCAGGGACTCAGTTTACGCCGGATTTATCTCCGGCGGCAAAGAAGTGCCTGGTAGAACGTTACCAGTGCCTACCGCCTCCCGTACAGAAGGCGTTGGAAAGAGACTCCAGCACGGAGTCCACGGAGGCTATGGACCTCTTTATGCATATGGTGGGCCCTATGGCCACCTTCTGGATGAATCGGTTAGATGCCGTCAAGGTGAACTACACCAAGACCATCTACGATGAATTGAACGCGGATTTCCAGAAATCCCTGGCCGAGGCTCAGGCCAAAACCAAGGAAGCGGAAGATAAATACCGCTTCATGAGGATTCAGCATGAATTGCAGCTGCGAAAATACGAGGAGATGAACATGGCGTTCAGCTTCGCGTTCGGGATGCCTGCTCTCCAGTGGGATGGAGACCCCGATTCCTTGGACCTATCGGGGGTCTCGCAGTCAAAGCTTCGCGCTTACTGCAACTTGGAGGCGCAAAATGCGCCGGTCACCGCTTCAGGTGACCCTCCAACGGCGACGCAAGCGAAAGATGCTGCTCTTCCTGCGCCGCCACCTGTTAAACAATGGCTACCGGGGAGCTACAAAACAGTTCCTCGAGCACCATATGTGCCTCCCAAGGTGACTACATCTCCCGTAGTTTCCCACAAGGGGAAAAAGTCGAAGCCAAAAGGCAAGTCAACTGTGGCTAGCCCGGAGGTTCTACCACCACGGAAGAGTCCTAAACGGACACCCGCGGTGGAAATTGCAGTGCCAGGTAGCATCGACTCTACTCTGGCGCAATTTGCTGCCGCCGTTAACCTAACGGCGAAAACTCCTGAGGCCACCAAATCACCACGACCGGTGGCCGTAGACGTGCATACGCCTATCCAGGCGCCAGCACGACCATCCACCTCCTCGGCTATGAAGGAGGCCCCCTACGACGACCTGCCTGCCTTGTCGCCATTTTCCTTGCCGGAACCCGCCGATGGGCTCGCCCCCCTTAGCGACATTCCGTTGGTGTTTTCCTCCGACGAGGAGGGTTTGTATTCGGACGCATGTTCCGACGTCACCATCGGCGACGACGAGCCGATGGCGGAAAGGGATCCGTTGGCCGTGTTGGTCGAATACGCGGTCAACTACGTCCCTAACAGTGGGGAGGAGGACGTCCCGCTTCCTCCCAAACCACCGGATCCGCCGGTTTCCTAACGGCTAAGTTAACTTAGTTTGAATGTTAGGCGTACCCACCTATATCATAGGGGTAACCTAATATACATAAATATATAATATAAGTTTAATAATATTTAATAAATATATTATTAATAAATACCTTATATTTATATACCTTAACGTTGTACGAGAGGTACAGCCTACTTTAGATAGGTATGGCCTATGTCTGCTACGTAGAATATTTATTTATGCGTAACCATAATTATTGTCAATGAGACCAATAAATTATTGCATACAAATATATGTATCTGTTATGTAGGCTGAGCCTACAATTATAGTCACTATAAACGCATACAAGCGTATGTATCAGTTATGTAGGCTGCGCCTACAATTATAGTATTAACTAAATTATTAAATAATGTTTCAATAAAAATCTTCGAAATCTGGGGGTATCTCGATAAGATAATCTAGAATTCCACATGTGGTACTAAAATAAAATAATACTTTAAACAAATTTTTATATCAAATAGCCTGATTCTCTGTTAATTATGTAGTAATGTTATATCTCTTTCCTTTACACTTCATACGCATGTTAACGCACAATTACACTGTGTCCGGGAGCCACAACTACCAACAAGAGACATGCGCGGGTTTCGCGGGGGCAACAAAAGGCGCATTCCAGGACCACGCCCACCCCCAGCAACCAAGGCGCGGCAAGCGTGGATCTGGAAGACGTACCCTCGCGAAACACTCCTGGGCACCACCACGGGTATCGTTTGGGGCACATATATATACCTCGGGGGGTGGCGTAAATTACTTATGTTACTTAGTCTTACAACTACATATATTCTCACACACCGCATCTAAACAGATTACAACTCCTTAAAACAGAGAATCAGCTATATTTAATTAAAACGTCAGTGATATTTAGTTAGGCTTTCATTTTCTCTGAGGGCAACAGCTAGGTAGTAGGAAATTTATTTATTAACGGGTACCTTTATAATTGGGATCTTTAAAAATAGAATATAAATAATAATGTACTCATAAACATATATATGTAAAAGTACCAACAACTCTAGGCCTGATGGGGGATGAGGGATTCGTAATTAGAAAAAAAATATATTCCAAATTATTAACGTCACGGAAAATCATTATTCAAAAGCTATGTTCCAAAGTTATACACTAGTAAATCCTTAGTTCATTAAAAACGAATGTCGAATTGTCCCGACCAAGCCTCACCCATTTAGATCAGGCCTAGGGTAAAAATACCAGTACTAAGGTGCTACTACTCCAAATTAAAAATTAAAAAAATTAAAAAATATATATAATACAACCAAAATATATGGATTGCAAATTACTCCTATGGAGAAAATGCTTAGTTCATAGCCATTCTGTATACATCATAATATGGCGAATTTAGAGATAAAAGTAAAAAACTAAAGTAAACTTCATTAAAATTAGTACTCTGTACATACGTGTATATATATTAGTTATTATGTTATCCGAGAAAAAGTTGTAATACGCGCACGCGGAAATCGCGCCGTCGCATTTTGCGCGTAGGTACGACCGTGCCTATTGATTCTTAATATGTATGGTGGGAGTGGGCGTTTCCCCAGCACAGATATATATTAACCAATTTCCTCTGAGGGCATCAGCATGTGAGTCGCCATAGCGTAAAATAATTTAGTCCGTTTTATAGTCCCTCTTCCAAATTAGCGTAAATGTTCTCACTATATTCGATAAGGGTTTGAATAACTGTCAAAATTTAAGAGTAAAAAAAAAAACACATACCCTGTGCTGCGGAACATACTCCTACCATTCAATCTAATATTAAAGTAAATAGTGAATATGGACAGACATATTAACATACTAGTTCAGCATGAACATTGATATTATAATATTCCAGTTAGCAAATGCTAATGGAGATTTACACGTTAAAAATAAAATAACAACTGGGAACCCTGGAATTTATTCCTTCCAGTATAACTAAAATTAAATCTGTGTTAAAAATAATAATAGGATGGTCACGTTTCCTAAAAATGCTGTATCTGCATACACATATCGTGGCGAGTAAAACGCGTACGTTGACGCGCCGGTGCGCATTTTTGTCGACGACGCTGAACTAAACTGACTTGACCTAACCAATAAATACACTGCCAACGCCTAATGCTTGTGTGGCGGGCAGCTAGCGCAAACGTGTTATCCACTTTATCGGGCGATCGCCCAAAATTACTGAGTAATTAGACTGGCTGTGGGATGGCAGGGATGCTATAGCATATTTAGAGGGAGGAAAGATAAAAATTTGCAATGTGCTTTCCCCGTGGTATTCAGTAACCCCTTTTATGTGGGCCTATGCCATAGCCGTAACACCGATAGCTGGCATGGCCCACCCCTTTTGAAGTAGCTTTTCATACAAGTAGAAATTGACCGAGTAGGCGCGATTTGCGCCCTCGCAGCCTGGTGCGCGCATTTAATTGCGCGGCTCAGGAACGCCCCTAGGGTCCTCAGGACTACGGCCTACAGCCTGCTCTCTGCATAAGGCACGCAGTTTTGCTGTTATTGATTAAAATCTTTTGGTGGTCCCACAATACGGATGCGCGTGGCGAGACCATTACCTGGTCGGGAGTAAGCGTGGTACGGGACCACAGCTTACGGTGCCCACAGTGACTTTACGGTCGGGAGTACAATCTAACTGTACGGTGCCCATATAGTAAGATCCGGTCGGGAGTATTTTTTATATACGAGCCCACCGGTCGCCAGTAATGTGCCCTACCCTTTTGTCTCGCCGAATACTAAGCTATGTGATAGGCACATATAGGCGAGGAAGGTAATCCACCTATGATTTTTGGCCAGGGACGAGTACGCATTGCGCGCACACACATATTTCAGTATTTCTAGATGGGAAAAGGACCGCTCCCACTGATCCAGCATTTCGCTGTCAGCGGGGTTTTGTTCCCCTGAGGGGTAATCCTACAGCCAGGCCTATGTATGTGTAACAACGCATTGTATTGCAGATGCAGAGACGTCGAATCTATCAGGGCTTCCTCCACTCTAATTTTATGGCAATGACAACCCGCAGCCTCGTAGAATTTGCCCTGAACTGGACCGACCAATCTCTACATGATGAATCGTTCAGTTCAGTACGTGGCTGCGGGGTGTAATTTAATTATTACTTTTGGTAGTTTAATTTTTTTTTGTGCTTTCATCTTGGTATTCTCCCCATTATTTTTAGCCCACGATTTGATCAATCAACACGAGTAAAATGCGCAGTGGCGTTCAGTAATTTAAAGAAACATACGTATCAATTTTAAAAAAAACAAAAAAACATCATAACCATATTCCTGTGGGGTGATGCTCGGCGCAAGAAAAATGCGCAGAGGCTTTCGGAATGTATAGTTGGGATATTCATAAGCGATACTCCATCTTTGGAGTATCGGCTGTGATATCCCCTATTGTAGTTAATTTTTAAAAGTTCCTGTTCGTGCTACGGATCATCGAAAGAAGATATCTCCGGCCAGCAGCAACCATTCTACGTACGCTTCCCCGAGAAGTCTGCCCAGGAGTATTTTTGTGGGGCTTGATCCAGGTAGGTCGGCGGTGTTCCAGGGCAGGGCAGTTTATGTATTAGTTTGATCAGGACACCGCCGACATGTCGGGTGTTATGCGCGGAAGCGTCGGCCCCGAGCGGCCGGCTACAGCGTCACTTTGTTAATCTTAAGCGAGCTCACGCTTTTTCTCCTTAGTTACCTTCAAAAGGAGATTGTATCTTATTTTAATTAATTACTGTCGTATTTCTCTGTTTGCCATTAGGCTTATGATCCTTAATGTGCATATTCATAATCTTAATTAATTCTCTTCGTAAACCAAAAAGGAAATCGCCACTAAATTTGTGATAGGCACATATTTGCGCTCTGGCGCGGTTTACGTTTGAAGAACTATATGGGTGCGCAATTTGCGTTATACCTAAATACATTCCTAAATACACTTATTAAATATACCACGACTTTGCATATGCATTTGCGCTATCGCACAACTCTAGGCCTTACTGTGCATAACTCCAAGCACTTATCACATATTATGTATGTCTAGAGAGACTAGGCGCCTTGGCGTCTGGTTATAAAAAAATAATAATAGAAAGATTTTTATTTACGTGCTTAAAAGACGTATTTTTGGAAATATAAATATACACGTACTTAGGCTTTCAATTTAATATAAATATGTACATACGTGAACGTATTTTTGGTTATTAAAAATAAATAGAAATAAAATATATATACGTATCTAAAAGGACGTATTTATATTTTTGGTTATTAACATTAATATACGTACTTAAACGCACGTATTATTTGGTTCAATTAATATTGACATTGAAAAAAAAATAACACAACGAGAAGTTTCTTTTTACGCCCTGGCACGGACAGCGATATTTTCGCTGAACGCGCCAGGGGACGGTCAGGTCTGTTATTATTGTTTAATATGCTACACCCGTGGACCGTTGTAGCTCCGCCCACTTTTCTCTTCTTAGACGAACATCAATTCTTGTTGTTCGTCTGGGGGAGCAGTGAAGTGGGCGTGCCTACTCGCCTAAGCCATTTGCGCGCGCGCAAATTGCGCGCGCGCAATTTCCACCAACCTAATATGCCTTTATATATATATATATTATATATATATATATATTATACTATATGTATTTATATATACAATATATGTGTATATATATATATATAATGAAGTGGGCGTGCCTACTCGCCTAAGCCATTTGCGCGCGCGCAAATTGCGCGCGCGCAAATTGCTAACACTTGTGCACGCGAGGGTTCTCGGTGGTAAAGCGTTGCTTAGCGACT
The DNA here is from genome assembly GCA_030323885.1 of Branchipolynoe longqiensis. NCBI lineage: Eukaryota > Metazoa > Annelida > Polychaeta > Phyllodocida > Polynoidae > Branchipolynoe > Branchipolynoe longqiensis. The sequence continues at coordinate 21,888,197 of CM059192.1, read as the reverse complement.
AGCTAAGCAACGAAGGGGTTCGGGCGTTCGGGGCCAGACCCGGCGGACGTGTTTCTACACGCTCCGTCGTTTTCCACCGATATTTAGGCTTTTTGGGGTCAAAATTCTAAACTAAATCATAGAAACAACACGGGAGGGAACGGGAGACCTGCGTTACTATTTATGTTGGTATCATTGTTAGTCTTTGGTTAAGAATAAATCGTGAGCTCTTGTAAAGGTGAATCAGGACGTTCCTTGCATTCTTTCCTATCCTCCAGTCTTATTGTAGATTAACCGCTATGGAACCTATATTAGATTGCTTTCTATGCACTGAGAGGCCTTAAGCCTAAGTCGGCCTTCTGCAAGTAATACACCCATCTGCGGGCATCTAATAACTGACGCGATTACGGAATTAACGTAGTGTTACTTTTCGGCTAGAACCACGACACATAAGATAAAGTAAACAGTAGTGACAGCGGCAGCAACTCGTGCTGGACTGCGCATATTCGGATTCATTTAGTAACATTCATAATATCTCTAACGACGAAGGAGGCAGCCAGTAGTTGAAATAACCTAATGTAAATACACTTTAGGCCGATAAATGCGCACGGTGGCAAATCTAGTATTTAGACGATACTCTGGCTGGCGCCTACAGTACGGGACGGACACCGACGACGGAATACGCGCAGGCGGGCGGTAAGGCTACGACGGCGGCGGCGGGCCAAGGAAATTCACATGGAAACAATTAATTATATTAACACGTTAGGCTCGCCTTAAGCGGGGGTGGAATAGCCAGACGGTTAAACTGGTATATATATATATATATAAAATAGGTCAATCGGGGACAAATGTTGGCGTCGAACTTTGGATGTCGGCGTCGAACGGTATAATTATAGTTTAGCATTGACAGAGGTGTTGGAAAGTTCTTAAATTTATCCTGAATGTAAAGGTAGAGAAAATACAACAACCCCGTTTGTTTCTAGGATAATTTAATATGAAACAAAGAAATGCACTACACTGTAACAATTGCGACGCTGACATCTGTTGAAGATGTCGGCATCGACAATTGGATGTTGGCGTCGAACGGCATAATTTATAGTTTAGCATTGACAGAGGTGTTGGAAAGTTCTTAAATTTATCCTGAATGTAAAGGTAAAGAAAATACAACAACCCTAATTGTTTCTAGGATAATTTAATATGAAACAAAGAAATGCATGACACTTTAACAATTGCGACACTGACATCTTAAATTGACCACCAATTGCCCCATTTTCGTGAGACCGACTCATATATACATGTATATACCGACTGAGTGGCGTTCGAAAGCCCCGAATAGGGGTGGGTGGGGGGTGGAGTGAAGCATTCCGGTACCACCCACCCAGGAGGGGGTGGGTGGGTGTAGCAGGACACTGCAGATATTATTTCACTCGATAACAGTCTTATCACTATCCATAAATATAGCAGATACTCAAACCCTTCGGGTTATGCCGCTTTAAGATATGTGGGAAGGTGATAAAGACATAGATAGAAGCATTGACAATAATTATACGCGGCTTTCAACTTTCCTACTACAGTATAACCCCGTTAAAACAAGATCGGTTAAACCAAGTGATCGGTTAATCCAAACTTTTTTTAGCAGCTGGCAAATTACTACCACTTATCATATAAAAAAAAGTTGGTGAAACCAAAGTCGGTTAATCCAAATTATTGGTTAATCCAAAGAAAACTGTTGGACCCCAGGCCACTTCCAGTACGGTTAAAGCAAACTTTCATGTGGTTATAAGGTCAGAGTTGACTTTTATATGATAAATGTTAGTATTTTGCCGGGCCGCCGAAAAAAGTTTGGATTAACCGATCGTTTGGTTTAACCGAACTTCGTTTAATGGGGTTACATGAAAAACAATAATCAAAGTGTCCACATACATTGTATATTACATGTGTAATACACGCTTACTCAAAGTCAAAGTCAAAGCCAAAGCTCGGTTAAACCAATAATCGTTTAATCCAAACAAATTTCTAGGGTCCCTTCAAGTTTGGTTTAACGAGGTTATACTGTATTCGGAAAAGAGCAATTTATGACACCAACACTAATCCGATTAAGTCACGTGATTGAAAAGGCACCGCCCCACGAGATTAAGCGAGATTAGGCTCGAAATGTGCTATCGGCCATTAGTGATGAGGCACTGGATTAAGTAACGCTCAAGGCGCCATTGGTTTCGGAGTATATATCTCAGGGATGGAAGATCTCCGCGATTTCGCGGATTTCCGGGATTTTTCAATCCCGCAGCACCATCAGCGTATACTAATAATAGTAATATGTGGTGCACACGCCACAACACTATCACTTATCAGCATATACTACTAATAAATGCTCCAAACGCCGCAGCACTATCAGTGTATACTACTAATACATACTTCAAATGGCGCAGCACTATCAGCGTATACCAATATATATGAAGCCCGACTTCCAGAAGTTTTCCGCAATTCCTTGACAATGCTAAACCTATGGGAGAATATCCGCATTTCCGATTTTTTTTCCATGGAGACCACTTTCTCCCCTGATATCTACCATTTGAATAGAAAGGATGTAGTTTATATCAAAATTGCATAGTCCGATCATATTTTCAAAAAGCAAAACCCCGATCTAGATATTTGGTGCTACATACTGCTTCACCGGGTCCACTGAAAACGTAAGGCGGGCGTGTGGCCTCCAACACAGCATTCTAACAACCCCACCCCCTCAAACTCGCCTACTGCTCTCCCTCCCCAATTCCCCCGTCCCCTCCCCCTCCCTCACTTCCTCCATCCCTCCCATCCCCACCCTCTCCCCCACCGCTCTCCCCCACTCTCCCGCTTCCCTCCACCTCCCCAACTCCCTCCCCCATCCCCACCCCCTTCCCCACTGCTCTGCCTCCCCCACTCTCCTACTCCCCCCTCCCCCAGTACCCCCCATTCGCTCGTCCCCCTCCACCTCCCCCTCTGCTCTTCCTCCCCCGCTCTCCTGCCCCGCTCTTCCTTTCCTCCCCCACTCTCCCTCCCCCAACTCCCCCTCTTCCTCCTCCTCTCAATCCCCCTCCCCCTACCCCACTCCCCCACGAGCATGTTTCCGGCGGTCACCTATCCACAGCTGTATGAGCAAGGACACAACAATATATCCACCCGTCTTGTCTTTTCACCTCCAGTGCAACCATTTATAACACCACCAACAAGGAGGAGTTTCCCTGCGAGCACTCTATGACCGTACGTTTTTTTTTGGGGGGGGGGGGAGTGTTTTTGTGTGTTTAATATTTTTTTTTTCACAGTATGATTCTTTATGGGTTAGTTCCTGCTGCAGAATGGGTTGATTATGTCACGCTTCCATGTAACATGTGGTATAAAGCAAGGGTTAGTGATGATGAGGAGTTATAGAACAATTTACTTTTTCTTTTTGTTTTGCTTGAAGATTTATACTGCCTATCATGGATAAGTCTGAATAGACTTTTTTCACCATTAGACAGTTTGTTGATAGAAAGCCCGAGCCTACACCTTTACCGACCCAAGGGATTTTTAACCTCGCACACCACATAGACATGGTATGAGAGCAACTGGCCTTTGATGACGCTGTAAGTTGTACACAGCGGTGGAAATCCAAATTGGCAGAGGTGGGGGCATGGGGAATCAAACCACTGACCTTACTTTTTGTTGGTTGGTTGCTTGTTGCAGTTTTACGTCCTGGCAACATCTAAGGTAATATCATGACGGATACCGACTTGTGACAGTTCGCACTCATGGCGAATTTATAGTGCTGCCCCACTGGTAGACCAGGCCACCAGCACCATGACCTGATATCGCACTCAGTCACATTATCATGACACTGAGCCAACCAGTCCTTGCCCTATCCTAATAATGCCCAGCGCCTGGCTAGAAAGCGACACCTATAATTCGTTTAAGTCATTGGTTGGATTCGACTAGGGTTTGAACCCATGAGTTCGAATCCCACGATCTACCAAAATGGCTGACTGACGCTCAACTCATTCGGCCATCCCGTGTGGTCCCTCTCAGTTTTTGTTGTGTGGTGGATTCTTTTTTGTGCGTCTATCATTTAACCCGCCTACCCCATACAAAATTAAAACTAAAAACCAAAGATTTTCTTTTTTAATTAAAATAAAATGGGGTGGGGGGGGGGGGATAGAATGCATGGAAAAGGCATCGTCACCCCACCCCTGACTCCCCACTCCCCACGTTAGTTGAAGGCTTTACCTTTAATCTAATCCCCGATAAACCCATCGCACCTCCCTTTTCTGCCCCAACTCGACTGCGGGACACAACTGTGTTTAATAACTCAGTCCCGGGGAAAATCATTATTTAACAAAATTGAACTAAATAAAAATATATATAAATAATAAAATTCCGAAAACAAGTACCTACTTGGCTGAGCGTTATTTATTACTCTGGCAAGGTAATATGCCTTACCAAATACCATACATAAAGCAAAAAAGTTGGGATGTGATCGCAGTAACGTGCTCTGAGACTCCAAGAAGACCCTGTGGTGGCGCAACGTGCGCCCCGCAGTGAATATTTTGGGGTACTCGATTGGTTAAGCCCCAGTCACACATACCCGGATCAGGGGCCGGACAAGCCCCGGACCACCATCCGGGGTGGTCCGGGGTGATCCGTGACTCGTCCGTGGCTCGTCCGTGCCGACACCCCCTGATCCGTGGCTCGTCCGGCGCACTCCGGGCTCAGCCCCGGATGTTTTCAAATGTTTAAAACATCCGGGAGGGTCCAGGGGATTTTGCGATCTGGGCTCAATCCGGCCTGACCCGGGGGTGGTCCGGGTATTTCAAGGGTGGACCGGGGGTGGTTCGGGGTCATTTTGAGCCATGGTTTGACCCGGACCATCCCCGGACTATCCAGGACTATCCACGGACCACTCCCGGACTTCCCCCGTAAGACCTGGGGTGATCCGGGATAGTGGTCTGGGGCAGTCCGGGGGTGGTCCGGCCTCATCCGGGGCCGTCCGGGGCTCGTCCGGGAAAGTGTGACTGCGAGGCAAAAATCGACGAAAACAGTGATTTTATCCGTGGTGGTCCGGGACAGTCTGGGCCGTTGGTCCGTGGGTGGTCCGGCTCAAAATCCGGGGCTCGTCCAGCTATGTGTGACTGGGGCTTGAATTGGATCTAATCCATACAAATTCTTGGGAATTTGGAACAACTGGGGTTCTGCACCATTTAATACCCATATAACCTTTAACCTCACAACCGAAAGCAGTGAACTATAAAGGGTCGGGCTGCCAGACCAATAGCCATCTAGGCCGGTTCAAAAGCCATCTAGGCCGGTTCAATAGTCATCTAGGCCGGTTCAATAGCCATCTAGGCCAGTTCAATAGCCATCTAGGCTGGTTCAATAGCCATCTAGGCCAGTTCACTAGAAATCTAGGCTGGATTAATAGCCATCTAGGCCGGTTCACTGGCAATCTAGGCTGGATCAATAGCCATCTAGCCCAGTCCAATAGCCATCTAGCCCAGTTCAATAGGCATCTAGGCTCTCTGTGCCGTGTGAGAATGCACACCAAGCCTCTTGCTATCCGTCTTCTGTTGGGAGATTCATATCATATGGGTGGGCTTTCGTGCCTGGTCCGAAGGGACAGGACGCCAACGTCTTATCGAGGAAGCCAGAGGTCAGTTATCCATGTGTTTATAATGGCGAGCAGAAAGTGCCAGCATGCCTGGTTGTTACACAGTGAAAAGGAGGTTAAAAGAGACGGGTATCAGCATAAATCAGACGGGTTTGAGAGCATCAATGGCCCGGTAAGTCGGTAATGGCCCGAAGTGGCGGAGAACCCGAGTTTGGTTTTGCACCAGGCAGATCTGGTGGATGAGACGCGGGTTAGTTGTGATGGCCATAACTTTTGGGGAAGTCGAAATGGAGGAGAGACCGCTCTGATATCGCAGATCCAGGCTGCGGAGACCGCTTTCCATGTCTGATCTAGACCCATTTCCACCACCGCTCTCCCCTCTGGTGGCAGCGGCAAGAACTAATGTTGTGGGTAGCAGCTCACTGTGCAGCATGCTCTGTGGAATATGGTTTTATAAATGATCTCTACCACCAACCAACCCTCTGGTGGCAGCGGCAGGAACTAATTTATGGCTAGCATCTCACTGTCCAGCATGCTCTGCAGGATACCATCTTAATTAAGGCTAGCCACTAACAGCTAAGATGACAAGGCAACAACTACCAAATTGAGACTATTGCTGTTCAGCGATGAAAACAAGCCACGATGCGACTTACTCATTATGGACAGGGTAAATAAACCATCACCAAAAAAAAACCCAAAAATGTCAGTGTAGTCCCTGCCGCCACCTCATGGTGCTAAGCCTCATGTGTATGGACTACTACATTTAAAAGACCAATCAAAATGCATCATGCAGTGACATTTTGCTGTGATACATTTGTGTGGTTTAGGGTGTAGGACTCTACGGTTGTCGGGTTGAGTCGGGTCCGCCATGAGTGCGCACATTGGGCCGACTGTCTTGTTGTGACTCAGCAGCCTGTGTTTACTGTGCATTAGACGGTGTGAACCATTAGGGTGCGGTATGAGGAGAGCTTTGTGTACATACAGTAAAACCTCTCTAACCGACCACCTCCACATATCGATCACTCCCCTATATCAATTGCTTTATTTGGGTCCCAAAGGATCGCCCATACTGTAAAGGCTCTGTCACGCATCACCGGATTGGGGAAACGGAAAGAAACCGAACAAAGTTTGTTGATATCCGGCAAAGTCTGGTTTGTGCCCATTGCATATCCGTTGATATCCGTTGATATCCGGCCCGATCCGTTATAAGTTTTTAGCATGCACAAAACTTGTAACGGATTGCGCCGGACTGACCTATGCGGTTATTATCCGTTACCGTCCATTCCCCGTCTGTTACATATCCATTACACGTCCGTTACCCGTCCGTTACATAATCGATACATTTCAAGTCCAAATAACACCGGACTAGAATATTCTGTCCGGTTTGGTCCGCCATAGTGTGACAGGCACTTAACAAAATGAAAAACTCCCTAAACCGACTACTTCCCTAAATGGACCAATGAAGTCAGTTCCATGGTCGGTCGATTTGGAGAGGTTTTACTGTAGGCTCAACAGACTGCACCAACTAATCACCAATGCCTGGGAGGAGGGTTCTGTACCCCAAGCATGGAAGGATGCCAGCATTGTAACCATCTACAAGAAAGGTGATCGAACAGACTGTGGGAACTATAGAGGAATCTCTCTTCTTTCCATAGCAGGGAAGATCTTCGCCAGGATCCTACCTCAACAGACTATCTATTCACATAACACCTGATGTAGTTCCGGAGTCACAGTGTGGCTTCAGAGGTAACCGGAGCACTGTGGATATGATATTTTGTCTCCGACAGCTACAAGAAAAGTGCATTGAGCAGGACCGACCACTGTACATGGTATTTGTCGATTTCACTAAGGCATTTGATACAGTCGGGAGGACCGGGCTATGGCAGCTACTGAGGAAGTACGGATGCCCAGAGAAGTTCACAACTATGATCGAGGCTCTACATACAGGAATGATGGCGAACGTTAGTGCTGGAGGGGAAGTCTCGGAATCGTTCGGGGTTACCAATGGGGTCAAGCAAGGTTGTGTACTGGCCCCCACGCTCTTCTCCATCTTCCTATCAGCAATGCTAGACGAGGCTTTCCGAGACATGGGGGATGGCATCTATATACAGTCCAGACAGAGCGCTGACCTATTCAATGTCGCACACTTCAGAGCGAAGACCAAGACTACTCAGATACTGGTGAGAGAGCTACTATTCGCAGATGACAGTGCACTGGTTGCCCACTCTGCTGAAGAGACCCAGAAAATAGTGGACGCTTTCTCCGATGCATCAAAGAAGTTTGGCCTGAAAATTAACATCAAGAAGACGGAGGTGCTGTACCAACCCAACTCTACAAGAACCCGAGAGGAGGAGATCATGGTTGACGGAAACAAGCTGAACTCTGTTCCGGAATTCACCTATCTCGGAAGCACTATATCAAGTGATGGACGCATTGATGCTGAGATACAGAGGAGGATGGCCAAGGCTAGCGCATCTTTCGGCCGACTACGCCAGAGACTCTGGAACAACCACCATGTGTCCATTCGGGTCAAAGGTAAGATCTACCGCGCAATCGTGCTATCCACCCTACTATACGGAGCCGAGGCCTGGACAGTGTACAGACAGCAGGTGAAAAAGCTGCATGCCTTCATGATGCGACATCTGCGTTCAATCATGAGGCTAACCTGGAAGGACAAAGTGACGAATAAGGAAATACTCGAACGGATGGGGCTGCCCTCTATGGAAGATCTTCTGATCAAAAAGAATCTCCGGTGGACTGGACACCTCATGAGGATGTCATCAGACAGGCTACCAAAGCAGATCCTCTATTCTCAACTGTCTTCTGGCTACAGAAAGAGAGGGCACCCCCGTCTCCGGTTCAAAGATACCATCAAGAGAAACCTGAAGCTGAGAGACATTAAGACCGACTCATGGACACAACTCTCACAGCAGAGAGCTAAATGGAGAGCGGCAGTCAAGTAATGAAAGCAGTCTTTGTCACATCGCGACCAACAGCATGATGATGATGATGATGATGACTATCAATCAACCTTCGGCTCAGAGCAATCCCTTCCTCCCCCCCCCCTCCTCCCCCCACCCCCGCCGCCCGGCCCATTGTCAATGGCGGACATGTGCAACACAACCTGACATTAATTGGATATTATTGGCGGTAAATCAAACAGGATATGCCCCAAAGTAAACCGGTCAAGGACATCAAAGCCTATCGGGTAATACCTGTAGGCTAGTGTAGGGGTATGGGTGGAGTTCCACTGGTCCCTGAGGAAGGATTGAACTTGTGACCCTTCAGCTTACAAACCGGAAGTTGAGGTTGCTACCCCTCCCAGCCCTATCCTTTACTATAAAACCTATAGTTGAAACTCACTTATTCAGTTATAACCACATAAGTTGAATAGTCCGATGGTTTTGAGTTTCTCTCATTTTCTGAGATAAATATATTAGGCAGATCGTTATAATCTACCTTTCTTTAGTTTGAAGTGACTTTTATTTTAAAAGGATAAGTTATTCGGTATTTGAAGTGCAAACATACAAATTTAATTTTGGCAGGCATGCCAAAATCCAGACACGATATGCTTCTGCAGTAACATGTTCGATTAAATTGGCTCATTATTGCATTCTATGTGGTGACAAATATTTGATAAGGGCACCAGTATCTGAGTTAGATATGTACATAATGTAGAATCAAATCTAGATCACTGTTTTGGTTTTGAAAATGTGATGTTCTCAGCGGACTGTGCAGGTTTAATTACTAAACTTTGGTAGGATTTTTACCACACATTTTTGTTCTAATGTAGATGCAGTGAAATTATCCCAGCAGATATTTTACATTAGATAAAATACCACTTGTGTATGTATATTAAGCACCACCACCACCACTACCACCACCACTTAACCGGGCGCGATGGCCGAATCAGCAGAGCACCAACCTCGCGTGTGGGATACCGGGAGTTCGGGTCCCGGTCGAGTCAAACTAATGACTTATAAAATTTATACTTGTCGCCTCCTAGCCAAGCGCTCGGCATTAATAGGATAGGGCCAGGACTGCTTTGCTCGGTGTCAGGATAATGAGATTGAGTGGGATATCAGGTCAGGGTGTGGGTGGGGGGGGGGGCCTAATTGCCCAATGAGGCAGCACTATAAAGTCACCACGAGTGTGCATTGTCACTAATATGACCTTAGATGTTGCCAGGACGTAAAACCAACCAATCAACAAAGTTGTCGGGTTTATCAGCGTGGGAATCACCGGGAATATATAACTTATCAGTTGGACAATTCGTCCACACGCCTCAACAATCTTTGTTTGTTATCAGATTATATCACTGGCGTTATGTAAGAACTATTATTGTCACACTTGTTTATGGGCATTGCTCTGGCACCGTGTCCAGAGGGCGGCCGGGTGTGCGCAGTGCGCATGCGCTGATGGCGAAACTGCGCATACATCCGGCATGTCGAGATCCCCCGTAGATCCAGGTCAGGATCCTCTATTAATAGCCGCTCTCCCTGATCCACCCTTTGTCACCTATCACCCACCTCAAGTTCCTGTCTGCCTGTCTAACTATATATCTCTCTCTGACAGACGGTCTCTGTCTGATTGACTGTATGTCTGTCTGTCTAACTGACTTTGTCAAACTGACTGTCTCTCTGTTTTTATGTCTGTCTGTCACTATGTCTGTCTGTCTGATTGATTGACTGATTGATTGATTGATTGATTGACTAACCAACGGGTTGCTTGACTGCTTGTCTAACTGACTGTATGTCAGTCGTCTATCTATCCATGCATGTGTATGCATGCAAGTCTATGCATGTAAGCCTGTCTATGCATGCATGCAAGTATGTATGTCTATGCATGCTTCTAAGTCTGTCGATGTATGTATGTATGTATGCATTATGTATGTCTGCATATATATGTATGTCTGCATGCATGTATGTATGTCTATGCACGTATGTATATGTGCATATAGACTGGACTCAGTGGCCAAATCGATAGAGCGCTTTAGATTAGTTGATTGTTTGGAGTTGTTATGTCCTGGCAACATCAAAGGTCATATCAGGATGAGTACCGAATTGTGACAGTGCACACCCATGGTGAATTCATAGTATTGCTTCACTGGGAGACCAGGCTGACAGCACCATCACCTAATATCCCACTCAGTCACATTATCCTGACATGAGCCAACCAGTCTTTGCCCTATCCTAATAATGCCGAGCGCCTGGCTATGAAGTGACAAGTATCAATTATTAAGTCATCGGTTTAACTCGACCATTCAAATATCACGATCTATCAAGATGGACACTCAACTCATTCGGCCATCCCGTCTGGTATATGTATATGAACTTAAATGTTGCTAGGACGTAAAACAACAAACAAACAAACACCGTTGCGCCCGTCGTGATGCCTGCAGTCCTAATCTGTTAAGTTTGAATGGCCTCTTGTGAGCGCGCTCTTTGGGTCGGGCGTGGCACAAGTGTCCCCGCGTTACCAGTTATCGCCACCAGGGGGCGGCACAGCCTACACGAGTGCCAACCCATTGCAGATATTGGCCCCCCCCCTATAGACCTATTTCATATGACGTCAGCATAAGTATTTAGGTCAGCGCGCGCTGCTTGGCCACCGGATTGTTTGTTTGTTTGTTGTTGTTTTACGTCCTAGCAACATCTAAGGTCATATCAGGATGGGTACCGACTTGTGACAGTGTGCACTCATGGCAACTTTATAGTGCTGTCCCACTTGGAAACCAGGCCGCTGGCACCATGACCTAGTATCCCACTCAGTCACATTATCCTGACACTGAGCACACCAGTCCTTGCCCTGTCCTAATAATGGCAAGCACCTGGCTAGGAAGCGACAAGTATCAATTTTTAAGTCATTGGTTTGACTCGACCAGGGTTCGAACCCACGACCTACCAGCAAGGGAGACGGACGCTCTAACTCATTCGGCCATCCCGTCTGGTCCGCTTGGCCACAGGATCACACACTGTCACACTGCAAACTCAATGGCTATGAGTATAAGCAATCTTCATAGAGAACAAGTGAAATATCTCTAGAACCACATCACCTAGAAACAAACTGCTCGGAACACATATAGAAAACATATTTAACAAATAGATTATATTAAATTTATATGGTTAGGGTTCTACATTTCTATTAATTTTGAATGAAACTGACGTTTTGCACTGCACGTACTGGCAAACTCAATGCATTGTCAATGGCCATGAGCAATCTTCATACAGAAAAAGTTAAATAACTCTAAAACTACACCACATAGAAACAAATTGCTTGGAATGCATATAGAAAACATATTTAACAAATAGATTATATTAAATGTATATGGTTAGGCTTCTGCATTTCTATTAATTTTGAATAAAACTGACGTTTTGCACTGCATGTACCGGCAAACTCAATGGCAGTGTGCATTCGTTCTGCAGCCAAGCTGCGCGCACATACACAATGTTTATAAACATTGAAAGGGGTTTATTGGTTGTAGAAATGAGGCGTAATTCAGCGATAGTGGCGAATGGCATGACACAGTTGGGGTTTTACATCCTAGCAACATCTAACGTCATATCACGATGGATACCAACTTGTGAATGTGTAGTCATGCCAATGTTATAAGTGCTGCACCACGGCGATACAGGGCAGCCAGCACGTGACCTGATATTACACTCAGTCACATTATCCTGATACTGAGTAAATCACTCCTCGCCTTATCTTAATAATGTCGAGCACCAAGCTAATACCTAGGTGCCACCAGCGAGTACCTAGTTACCACCAGGGAGTACCTAGTTACCACCAGGGAGTACCTTGTTACCACCAGCGAGAACCTACTTTCACGAGCGAGTACCTAATTACCATCAGCGAGTACCTAGTTGCCACCAGCGAGTACCTAGTTACCACCAGCGAGTACCTAGTTACCAACAGCGAGTACCTAGTTACCACCAGCGAGTACCTTGGCTGTCACTGTGTCAGTGAGTACCTAGGTACCACCAATGACTACCTAGGTACCTCAAGTATCTAGACAGTTAGTATCGAGGTACTGTCTAGGTATCAACAAGCATCTAGGCTTATTTAGTGAGTGCCTAGCTGTCGTCAGTGGGTATCTAGGCACTGTCAGTGAGTATTTAGGTACTGTCAGTGAGTATATCGGTACTGTCAATGAGTACCGTCAATGAGTTACATAACACCGCTAGATACAGTCAGTATCTAAGCACCGTTAGGTACCGTCAATGAGTACCTACATACCGCTAGGTACTGTCAGTCAGGACATAGGTACCACCAGTAAGTGGCTTAAGCTAGGATTTCTTACACACGGTATGCGGCATGCGAATGCGGCAAAAAATCAAAAAGCATCTAAGTGAATAGGGGGTGCTTCCATACCTCTGAATGCGAATGTGGCAACTGAATCGGTCCCTGTAGCCATCGGTGCCGCATGCGAATGCGAATGTTGCTATGTTTGCCATAGAAACCAATACTTTTCCTTCCCAAATTTGGAGGAATTGTTGGGGGTTGGCATATATCTACACCGCATATACGACATTCGCATGCCGCATACCACGTATAAGGAATCTTAGCTTTAGGCTGATTAAATAGCCGGCTGTATTGAACAGTTTCATGAAGTGTGATGTTGATTTTACTTCTCTCTTGTTTCTGCAGGGTGGTTGAGCGGAATGTGGGAGGCACCATAACAATTAAACCCTGGCATGTTGCCAATGAAGCTTTTTCCTTTATTTCTTTTTTGGTGCAATCACTAAATAACCTGCTTCGGGGACCAGACGGGATGGCCGAATGAGTTGAACATCCTTCTCCCGTTTTGGGAGATCGTGGGATTTTAACCCACAGGTTCAAGCCTTGGTGGAGTCAAAACAATGACTTTAAACTGTATACTTGTCACTTCCTAGCCAGGTGTTCGGCATTACTAGGATAGGGCATGGACTGGTTGGCTCAGTATCAGGATAATGTGACTGAGTGGGATATCAGGTCATGGTGCTGGTGGCCTGGTCTCACAGTGGGGCAGCACTATAAAGTCGTCATCAGAGTTCACTGTCACAAGACAGTACCCATGCTGATCTCACCTTAGATGTTGCCAGGATGTAAAACTCCAACAACCAACCAACCAACCTGCATCGGGTATAGGCTTGCCGGCATAACAGCGTAATACTCTGCTTCAACCAGGCTGACATGACAGGCGGATGACAACAGAACAGTGCTTCCGGTGATGTCAATGTCGCCTTTATTAAAGGTCCGCCCCCCCCCCCCCTTCAAGAAAACAAAAATAAAACAAACAAAACTCGCTTAGTCAATTCTATGGAACTGCTAGGGCATAGTCCATTAATCTGTATTGTGGACTGTCAAGAGGTCATGGGGGCAACACCTGTACTCTATGGCAGGTCTCCAAGAGCCTCAGGAGGCAGCTGCTCTTCTTTTTACAGCCGCTCTTTCCTCCAGGACCTTGATTATGTGCCTCTGCGGGACTGCGAAAAGTCTACCTGTAAAGGCTGGACTCCCAGCGGCAAGACGAACCAGTCGGTTGCCAATCAAGACCCCAGGCCTTATTTGGTGGTGTCCTACTTCAGGAGGTCACGTGGTGCTGCCCCCATGGACGGCCCTTCCTTGTGCCCACATATCAGGACATTTACTGAGTCGCACCAGTTGGTTTCTGATATTTAGTTCTGACAGTGCGGTGGCTGTGTACAAACACTGCTTTGACAGTTGCTATGGTTACTGATATGTTAGTCACTGGCACTGACACTGAGCTATTTACTTTAGGACGTAAACTACCCAACAAGCACTCAAACCGAAAATATAACAGAAAATATATGTTGTATATATATATTCTTATGGGAATATATAAACAAGGACAATATCACTTATCAAATCTCTTCTATATATTAGTTATTACCTACTATCCTACAGTCATAGGAGTTAGTTCCTGCTTCTGTCACTATAGTGCCACCTGTGAGTGACACCTGGCCACCTAGATAAAAGATTCACCTGGTACTTGTAGTATGCGGGTGAAGGACAACATACAGTAAATATGGGCGAAAATAGCTTTAATATGGAACAGGAAGTACAATGCCTGGCTCCAGTGTCAAATGGTTACTTGTATCGGCACAGAGTTGGTGAAATGGGAGAGAATGCAAAAAGACAAGATGGCGGCCATAGAATGCCATCGATTTCACTTTTAAATCTTATTAAACCAGATGTTTTATTATATTTTTCAACTCAAAGGTAGCCGGGAAATATGAAGACATATACAAAGAATAAATGTTGCTTCTTAGATTGTGAAATTAGGCTCTCATAAAGACTCATTTCATTAGCCCGATTTTTCTACCATTTTTATATAAGGCTGGTCTTCATCCGTGTACTGCGAGTACCGGGTGAATCCTTTATCTACTGGCCACCCTGATACCAGCTGCGTCTGGTCACTACCGCGTCCAGACCTGCTCGGACGGTCAGATATACATATATTATATATTATCGACATTGCACATGTATAAGCAAACAAATTATAATTAGTTTGGAGTGATAATGTCACGGGCTGGCCCAAAAGACCCACCACTCCATTTATTAAAGCAAAAATTCAGGCCTGAATGACTGGTTACCAATAGTATCTGACCTGCCAGCAGCAAGACCACTGCGTAGCCTATCTTTAATTGGGCTGCCCTGTTGTCCATGTGGCTCCAACTGCATGTAACCAGAACCGAAAAACAGCTCATATTCATAGTAGGAAAATCATATAGCCATATAGCATTAATTTAGCATTCTATTCAATAATACAGTAAAACCTCTCTAATCGACCGACCATGTGACCGACTTTGAGTGGTCCATTTAGGGAGGTGGTTGGTTTAGGGAGTTTTTGTTATCATTACAATGGTATTGTATGGGCGATCGTTTGGGACCCAAATAAAGCGATTGATATAGGGAAGTGGTCGATCTGTGGAGGTGGTCAGTTCATCATGCTGTCGGTCGCGATGCGACAAAGACTGCTTTCATTACTTGACTGCCGCTCTCCATTTAGCTCTCTGCTGTGAGAGTGATGTGGACGGAAGATGAGCTCGAGCAGCGCGGTCCTTGGTAACCCGTGCGACAGCCGAGCCGGTATGGTGTTTTGTGCAGTTGTGACATTTCATGAAAGCTGCCTGCAAAAGTGTTGAAGTGCTGCTGGCTTTTGCAAGTTACCAGCGGCACTCTCTTGGGGAGCAAATAGAGGTTTCACACCGGCAAGAACATTTCCAGACAGGTGCAAAACTATTTGTCCCTGCAGTGGCTGGTCGGGAGATTTGGGAGATCCATACATCAACTGCCCTTAAAGCTGCCACAGTGACTTGGTTTTCTGTTTAGGGTTTGATCCCTTAGCCTTCAGTTCTGTCAAGAACCTGTACCACAAGGCAGTGGTTTACAACTCTGCAGGGCAGGGCAGGGCAGGGGCGTCAAACTCCCTGAGGTATTGCAATACACGCATACAACCAGTGGTCAGTTAGAGAGGTTTTACTGTGTATGCATAAAACCTTATACTGACATATATAACAAATTAGGTGAAGTCGGCACGGTTGAAACAGAGCATCGGATGGAAATTGATTTCTGAGGTTGGCTGAGCGTGAACAAGAGCTGGAAGGCCAAGCTGATTGGTGGAGTGGTGAGAGGCTTGAGGGGTTTCTAATGAAACTTCGCGCCTCGAGTGTCGTCTGCCCAGTCTGGGGTGAATGTCGTCTGCTAAACCTGGCGTGAGTGACGTCATCGTCTGCCGGTAGCTCTGCGCACTGCACTTACGGCTGCATAATCCGACGGTGTTGAGTTTCTACCATATTTTCTGTTTGTTTGTGGGGTTTTAAGTCCTGCCAACATCTATGGTCATATTATAAGGATGTGGGTAATATATTAAATATATTAAAGTTGCATAGTCCGATGGTTTTGAGTTTCTGTCATTTTCTGAGATAAAGATATTAGATCGTTATAATCTATCTTATTTTTAGTTTGAAGTAACTTTGATTTTAAGTGGCTAACTTTTTAGATATTCGAAGTGCAAACATGGAAAATTAATTTTGGCAGGCATACCAAAATCCTGACACCATAGACTGCTACCCATCCTGATATGACCGTAGATGTTGCTAGGACGTAGAACCCAAACAAACAAACAAAACATTTCAACAACATCGGGACCCTCTCTATCCCTCCACTGCCAAACCGGCTTCTTGCAACCCGCTCACTGCTAACCCACTCAACCATTATTAGTAATACCCCGCCAACGCCTGCTTCTATTTCCATCCGGGAACTTAAATCATAACCACCCATGCGCAGTACATACCCTCACCCCCATCCCCACCAGGGCCCATATGTATGAGCCCGAGTTAGCGGTCGTAACCCGGCGTTGTGCGGATTTCCCGGGTTAGTGGCGAAAAGTCTGTATGTATGTGTCGGGGTTAAACTAACTCGGCGAGTTTAAAGTCACCTGCACTAACCCCATGCGAAAGGAGGGTTAAAGGTGGGGTTAGGCACTGATTATGACCAAATCTATTCAATGCGATCATATTTAACAGAATTACATACGCAATAAGTGAAATTTATTCAAATTAACCCTAAATTCGAAGCGTTATTAAGGCTACTGCCAGTATGGAAAGCGGCGGTTGCGGCGATTTGTTTACTTTACGTTCGTCGATTCGAAAATATAACTATTAATATCGCCGCCAATGCGGCGGTAGCCTTAATAAGGCTTCAAATTTAGGGTTAAATTGATCAGATTTCACTTATTGCGTATGTAATTCTGTTAAATATGATAGCATTTAATATATTTGAGCCTAATATATGGCTACAAATGCAGAGGGATTTCCCAAATCTATAAATAGTGCATCGGTTAGCTAACCAGGCTGCGCTTTGGTCACATACATCCCCCATGACACATTTGGAACCCTGGGGTTAGCTAACTCGGCACCCTCCTTTAACCCCGGTCCGGTTAAAAATTGGCTCATACATATGGGCCCTGGGTAGGAGTCTAGGGCAGTAACTTTTTATCCCACTTTCCCAATCGGGCAAGTGATTGGATTTTCTACTTGCCCAAGTGGCAAAACTACTTGCGCAAGCCCAAGTCAATAACGACTTGCGCATTCGGGCAGGTCACCGAGAACTTCACCTGCCCGACCGAGTAAACTAGGTGCCCCGGGCAACCGGGCATTCCTTATTGTCCTACCCTGCGGCCATTCCCTGGAGAAATGCTACATACGCAGGTAGGTGTGGGTAGGTTGGTCGTATCAACGCGCCTAGATAGTCTAATTAGGATGCTAGTCACAGACTGGCAGAAGTGCGAGTTCGAATCCCGCTCTAGGTGTTTTTTTCAGTGGGGCTTCGGGTCCCAGCAGCATGTAAGGCTATATCAGGACAGGTACCGACTCGTGACAGTGCACACTTATGGTAGCTTTATAGTGCTGATATGACCTTAGATGTTGCTAGGATGTAAAACAACAAACAAACTTCCCGATTTAGCCATCGGGTCCCGTCTGGTCCGACTCTAGGTAATGCTCCCTTTGTTTGAAAAAGAAAAGACTGGATTAAAAAAAAAAAACACGCCTATAGCTTTGTTGTTGTTTGTTTGTTGTTGTTTGTTTGTTGTTGTTTTACGTCCTAGCAACATCTAAGGTCATATCAGGACGGGTACCGACTTGTGACAGTGCGCACTCATGGCGACTTTATAGTGCTGCCCCATTGAGACCAGGCCACCAGCACCATGACCTGATATCCCACTCAGTCACATTATCCTGACACTGAGCCAACCAGTCCTTGCCCTATCCTAATAATGCCGAGCGCCAGGCTAGGAAGCAACACGTATCAATTTTTAAGTCATTGGTTTGACTCGACCAGGGTTCGAACCCACGATCTACCAACACGGGAGACGGACGCTCTAACTCATTCGGTCATCCACCTGTAGCCTTACCACACAGTTTGCTTCCTGTTTGCAAAACAAACAATTCAATACAGCAGCCTAAAAGAAATAGTGCAACAAGCAGACGATGTAATTCTTTCATGTTCTCACGCACCATCCCATTACTTACCACGCAATATCAACATCACCGAGATTTTCATGTAATTAACTGTCATCACTCATGATTTTGGTGCCGATTAATAAAATGTTCTAATGAATCAAATATTCCCACGCAAATGTTTTTTTTTTTTTTTTAAAGATGCATAGTCCGATGAAAGCATAACATTTTCTAATCATTTAATGTTCAATATTTATCTCAGAAAATGATAGAAACTCAAAACCATCGGGAGCAGACGTGATGGCCGAATGAGTTGAACGCCCGTCTCCCGTTTTGGTAGATCGTGGGATTCGAACCCACAGGTTCGAACTCTGGTTGAGTCGGGACTCATCCTGATAATTGATAAAGCCCCAGTCACACCTACTCGGACGAGCCCCGGATTTTTAGCCGGACCATCCCCGGACCAGTCGCCCGGACTGTCCTGGAGAGCCCCGGATAAAATCTCTTATTTTCGTTGTTTTTTTGCCTCGCGGTCACACGTACCCGGCCGGTGCGATCCGGGTAGTCCGGGGGTGAACTGGGGCCTGTCCGGGCTGTCTGGGGGTGGTCCGGGGCTGTTTCGCTGCTGCTACTACTGCTGCTGCTGCTGCTGCTTCTGCTGCTGCTGCTGCTGCTGCTGTTGCTGCTGCTACTACTCCTACTACTATACTACTAGTACTACTACTACTACTACTACCACCACCACCACCACCACCACCACCACCACCACCACCACCACCACCACACCACCACCACCACCATGCCGGATGCCCCGGACCACCCCAGATGTTTTAAACATTTTAAAACATCCGGGGCAGACCCCGGACCAGCCAGGGATCACACTGGATCACCACAGACGAGCCACGGACGAGCCACAGATCACCCCGGATCGCCACGGACCACCCCGGATGACGGTCCAGGGCTCGTCTGGCCTCTGATCCGGGTAGGTGTGATTGGGTCTTATGACTTTAGATGTTGCCAAGATGTAAAAGTCCAACAACTAGCCAACCAACCAAAACCATCGGACTATGCAACTATATACCAGGTTGGTGCATGGTCAGGTGGCGGGTGCATGGTCAGGGCTGTGAGTGTGGTGTGCCGTGGGGGTGGGGGCGTGGGGGTAGGGGGGGGGGGCTGTCTACGAACGCTGGCGTTGCTTGTATCGAGTGGGACAGTGGGTAATGGAAGCCTCCTTAGGAGCCACCCCGCCGTGAAAATTGAATTAAGCGACACCCCGTGGCTGGGGGGTGGGATAGGGGGTGGAGGTATCGGTTGTAGGTGGTGCTAACCACCTGTGGTCGGACCTTATTAGGGAGGTGGTGGGGGAAGGAGAGGCAGAAAGTGTGTGTGAGGATGCGCATATCCATATTCACCTCCTACTTCCAGTCAAGACACCGGACATCGGTAAAAGTGTAGGCTCGGGCTTTCTATCCACAAACTGTCTAATGGTGAAAACAAGTCTATTCAGACTTATCCATGATACTTATTGATAGGCAGTATACATCTTCAAGAAAAAGAAGAAAACAACATAGACTCTGGACAGCTGCTTCCCGCCGACACGAATGCTCTGTCGCCATGGGGACGGCGTTACGGACGGCGTCAACACGCACTGAGTCGGACAGCATACCTAGCGAACTACCCTCCCGCCACATGTTAGCCATAACCTGCTCTAAAACCAGCCTACATCCTCCCCCTCCTCCTCCTCCCCCCCCCCCTCCTCCTCCTCCTCCTCCTCCTCCTCCTCCTCCTCCTCCTCCTCCTCCCCTCCTCCTCCTCCTCCTCCTCCTCCCCCCCCTCCTCCTCCCCTCCTCCTCCTCCTCCTCCTCCTCCTCGACCTCGTCCTCCCCCTCCTCCTCCTCCCTCCTCCTCCTCCTCCTCCTCCTCCTCCTCCTCCCTCCTCCTCCTCCTCTCCTCCTCCTCCTCCTCCTCCCTCCTCCTCCTCCCCCCTCCTCCTCCTCCTCCTCCCTCGACCTCGTCCGCCTCGACTCGTCCTCCCTCCCCCTCCTCCTCCTCCCTCCTCCTCCTCCTCCTCCTCCTCCTCCTCCTCCTCCTCCTCCTCCTCCTCCTCCGCCTCCTCCTCCTCCTCCTCCTCCTCCTCCTCCTCCTCCCCTCCTCCTCCTCCTCGTCGTCCCCCTCCGCCTCCCCCTCCTCCTCCTCCTCCTCCCTCGTCCCCCACCGCCTCCCCCTCCCCCTCCCTCCCCCCTCCCCCTCCTCCTCCTCCTCCACCTCCTCGACCTCTCCTCCCCCTCCTCCTCCTCCTCCTCCTCCTCCTCTCCTCCCCTCCTCCTCCCCTCCCTCCCCCACCTCCTCCTCCTCCTCCCCCTCCTCCTCCTCCTCCTCCTCCTCCTCCTCCTCCCGCTCATCCTCCTCCTCCTCCTCCTCATCTCCTCGTCCTCCTCCTCCTCCTCGACCTCGTCCTCCCTCCTCCTCCTCCTCCTCCTCCTCCTCCTCCCCCTCCTCCTCTCCTCCTCCTCCCCTCCGCCTCCCTCCCTCTCCTTCCTCCTCCTCCCTCCTCCCTCCTCCTCCTCCTCGTCCTCATACCCGCCTCCTCCTCTCGTCCTCGCCTCCCCTCCCTCCTCCTCCTCCTCCTCCTCCTCCTCCTCCTTTAATTTGATGTAGGCCTATAGGGCTGAATGTATTTGCATCAGAAGTTTAAGTAAATAAAAAAGGGAGTAATGTGGTCGGTTTATAGGGTGTTTTGTTATACATGTATATGTGTATATGTATACAGTAAAACCTCTCTAAATCGACCGACCTTGGGAAGTGGTCCATTTAGGATGATGGTCGGTTTAGGGAGTTATGGTATTGTTGGGACTCAAATAAAGCGATCGAGATAGGGGAGTGATCGATCTGGGGAAGTGGTCGGTTAGAGAGGTTTGACTGTATATATGAGAGAAAAGCAAAAAGCCCTATGTATACACATATACATATACATACATAGGCTACATACAGGCATACATATACACATACACCCCTACATACATACACACGTGCATACACACATACCTACATTCCTACATAGATACACCCGTACATAGATACCACACACATACACACACATACATGCATATGAACATACATGTATATGTACATAGATGCATCCCTACATACATACACACATGTATACACATGTGTATACATACCAAATATTTGCACACGTGAATATATACATACATACATAAACATATGCACCTTTACATACATACATAAATACATATACGCATGTATATATGTATGTATGCATGTGTACACACATACATACATACATACATACATACATACTTACATACATACATACATACATACATACATACATACATACATACATACATACATACATACATACATACATACATACATACATACATAGTCCACCTCTGAAGTTGTGGGTCATATGATCGATCCTGCAGTTTGGGCTATTTTCCGTTCCAACCAGTGGTCCATGCTTGTCGAAAAGAGTAGCCTATGTGGCAGTAGCGGGTTTCCTCCAAAGAAATATGTCAGAATAACCATATATTTGACGTCCAATAACCTATGATAAAAATCAATGTGCTCTAGGGGCGTCGTTAAATTAAATAAACTTTCCTTTACATATATAGTCTACACACATGCATACACTCCTAGTCCTACATACATGCATACATACATACATACATACATACATACATACATACATACATACATACATACATACATACATACACACTGCATACACGTATGTATATATAAATGTGTATGTATATATAAATATATACATACATGTATGCAGTATGTATGTATGTATGTATGTATGTATGTATGTATGTATGTATGTATGTAGGACTAGGAGTGTATGCATGTGTGTAGACTATGTATGTAAAAGAAAGTTTATTTTATTTAACGATGCCTCTAGAGCACATTGATTTTTATCATAGGTTATTGGACTTCAAATATATGGTTATTCTGACATATTTATTTGCATACATACAAATACACATGTATGTACATATATGTAAATATATATGTGTGTATACATATATATATATTGACGAGTGTTGGTCCGACCCAACACTCGTCTCTTCCTTCCTCTATTACATAGCCTAACTTTATATATATATTTATATATATATTTATATATATATATCGCACATACACACACACATGAGAACACAGTGGTCCGTGCCTGGTGCGTTATGTGAGGTGCTCTATGGGTGAGTGTGGCAATGATCCTCCCGCTATTATGCATAGTCACAACACACCAAAGCATTCATTATGGTGTGTGTGTGTGGGGGGGGGGGGGGTGTTACAACTGCATACCAAATGTAATTTGGGATATGACCCTGGTCCTATCGCGCGTCTGCACACTATCCATTTAACTACTTAATGGCGTCTGGAGGCACCAGTTGTATGGTGGTCGGACGAGAATGCACTTTGGGTTGGTTATAGATAGGATGGCTAAATCCCAAATACAATAACCCAATTAACAGTTTGTTTTATTTAACGGCACCTCTATCTATGAGCGCATTGAATTTTATCATCGGCTATCGGGCGTAAAAAAAATATGGTCATTCTGAAACCCGCTGCCGCCACATAGGCTACTCTTTCCGATAAGCAGCAAGGGGTCATTTATATGTACTTTCCCAGAACACAACACCCAGTATTAAGTCGCTTGGTACGGTATTTGTGGTAGTTACAATACTGTTAATCAGGGATGAAAGATCTCCGCTATTCCGCGGATTTCCGAGATTTTTCATTCCCGCAGCACCATCAGCGTATAGTAATATGTGGTGCTGAGGCTGCAGCACTATCAGTGTACACTACTAATATTAATAAATCCTTCAGGCTCCAACCTATATATGAAACCCGACTTCCGGGAATTTTCCGCGATTCCCTGACAATGCTAAGCCTATGGGAGAATATCAGCATTTCCGTTTTTTTCCCCCGGAGAGCACTTTCATCACTGGTTAATACACCGATTAGTGTTAAGTCACCTGGTACCGTATCTATGCTGTTTGGAATGCACTAAGTAATTATTGCCCGATATGGGCATTGAGCACACCCATGAGACCAGACGGGATGGCCAAATGAGTTGAGCGTCCATCTAACCAATGGTTTTGAACCCTGGTCTTGTGAACCCAATAACTTTCAAATGTATACTTGCCGCTTCCTAGCCTGGCGTTCGGCATTATTAGGATAGGGTAAGGACTAGTTGGCTCAGTGTCAGGATAATGTGACTGAGTGAGGTATCAGGTCATGGTGCTGTCGGCCTGGTCTCCCAGTGGGGCAGTACTATGAATTCACCATGAGTGTGCACTGTCACAATTCGGTACTCGTCCTGATATGACCTTTGATGTTGCCAAGACATAAAACTGCAATAAACAACAAACCACACTCATGCCATTCTACAATGTGTACCTTTCTGGCGAGGGCATGACTTGTACCTATTCGGTCTTCTCTAGTGTGTGGCAATGTGTGAGCTACTCTATATGCATCAACAAGCCATCAGTCATCTGTCCATAGCCTTGTTCATCCCAGCACAACCATGCAGAGATGGTGTGCTTAATTAGAAATGGTCTGCAGGAGAGCATCGGATGATGGGACAGTGGCAAAAGTGTGTGTGCTTAACTGTC
This sequence comes from Branchipolynoe longqiensis, assembly GCA_030323885.1. Taxonomy (NCBI): domain Eukaryota; kingdom Metazoa; phylum Annelida; class Polychaeta; order Phyllodocida; family Polynoidae; genus Branchipolynoe; species Branchipolynoe longqiensis. The sequence continues at coordinate 21,863,985 of CM059192.1, read as the reverse complement.
ACAAAAGCCCATGTATATATAACATATGTATATGGCTGAAAAGGGGAACAAAGGCAGATTAGTTGTTGGCTGTTGGAATGTTGCGTCCTGGCAACATCTAAGGTCATATCAGGACGGGGGCAGATTAGTTTAAGCTAGGTATGTCACCTATCAGATATGCCAGGAAAGGGGAAGCAGAGAGTGCCCGGTTACAGCGGGGGGGGGGGGGGGGGGGGGGGGGGGGGGGGGGCTGCTGAGAATAAGGGGTGTTGGGAAGCGAGAGGTGCCGAGAAGGAGCACTGAAAACATTAGGGACTATTCTTTATTTATATTCACATAATAAATTATATAGCACACACATAAATACATATATATATATATACATACATGCATACATACATACATACATACATACACACACATACATACATACATACATACATACATACATACATACATACATACATACATACATACATACATAAGCTTAAAAGTTAACATACATACATAAGCTTAAAAGTTAGATAGCATGTGACGTAACTGGTTGGTGTGGTGCTTATATAGGTACCCCGAGGTTGTGCCAGTAGCACAGTGAATCAATGCATCAATGTCATTGGGATATGTTACTGCCTCATAATAATTAATAATATTTAATTAATAATTAATCCTGGTCAGGTACTTGGTCATGACTGACCTCCTCCATATTTTATATATACATAATGCATTATATATCATATATATAACCCAGCAACCAAAATAGTCTTAAAGTAAAATTCCCAGACAGTCAGTAAAAGCGAAACTTTCCAGTGAGTGACTGATAACTGTCGCACTCGCAGGTGGCGCCATGGTGTCATTTTCAGGACCTAATAGGCTGTTTCTGAGTACAGGAAAGCCCCATCCCAGCACTGTCCAGGATTGTGGTTCTTGTTTTATATTCACATAATGTATTATACAGCATATATATACATCACATGCATTCTGTGGCATATATATATATATATATATCTCATATATATATATGTCATGTATAACGTATTATGTGAGAATAAAGGTGTGAAAGGGAATTACTTTATTATTATTATATTATTGTATACCGTTGCTTCTATTAAAGATAGGCGTTCTGTAGTATATATATCTAATACATATATATGGAATGTAAATTATTATATATATATATTATTATAACTAATGAATGCCGCTTGAGCATCCTGAATCAGAAAGGTCTGCATATATACACTACTACAATGATCGATTACTTCTGCGTTACACCCTTACCTCAGTCCAAGGTGGATGTGGCTCTGTTGCTGCTTACTTTCTTCATATATTTGTTTTAGAAATTATATTTCTTTTTATTATGTATAATGCAATTAAAATAAAAGGGCTATTCAGCTTCAGTCAAAATAAGGTTGATTGGTTGTTGGAGTTTTACCTCCTGACAACATCTAAGGTCTTATCAGGAAGGATCAGTCAAAATAAGAAAGTACCACTACGAATATTGAGTGAGTGTGTGTAAATTGTGATCAATAATAATATGTGTGTATATATACTACTGAAATCACGGCTAAACTGTGTAGACACTTCATAGTTAATCAGCTTCTGGATAATTATATTCGTATAATTGCTTTATACAGCACATAAACAAATACTAAAACGGTTCATCGCTGACGGGAGCTAGTGCTGCTTCCGTTGCCATAAATTGGCGCCTGGTGGTAATTAGTGCACTGGAGCTAATTCTCAGAGGATTGCAGATATGAGTGTGAGGTGGGGGGAGGAGGTAACTGGGGGTGGAGTGGGGAGGGGTGTAATGGAGCAACTCGCAAGTCACTAATAACCATTCCAATCCGAATATAAAATATGCATATGTGTGATGTATGAGGAGTTATGTGAGTATAAATAGCGAGATACCCTCAATTATTCCCACTTCTTCACCAGGAAGTAACCGGAAGCGGTGGCCGAAACCGTAGATCGCAGACTTCCAATGTGGAAGGTCGGGAGTTTGATTCCGGCTCGAGTCAAACCGATGACTTATAAAATTGGTACTTGTCGCTATCTAGCCTGGTGCTCGGCGTTAATAGGATATAGCAAGGACTGGTTTGCTCAGTGTCAGGATAATGTGACTGTGTAGGATATCGCGTCATGGTGCTGGCGGGCTGATCTCCCAGTACTTGGGGCAGCACTATTAAGTCACCATGAGTGGATCCTACTGTCACAAGTCAGTACCCATCCTGATATGACCTTAGATGTTGCTAGGATGTAAAACAACAACAAACAATCACCAGGAAGTACTGGTGGTGCCACCCTCGAGCGGCCCACCTCACTAACTGCTCCCTTTGCCCCTAATGAGAAATGAAAAGTGCTGCTTAAGGGCTTGTCACACTACGGTGTATGGCAGCGACTTATGCGTAATGTGTCGCAATAATTTGAACACCTTCATACTCCGTCGTATGCCAACCTTTTTGCACTCCAGCGACATATGAAACGTACGCGTAGCGTATGCCTGGCATATGGATACCGTATCCCCTCCATATATCGACGTATGCAAAGCGTAACCCAGCCTATGCGTGGCGTACTGTGATGCGGTTTGACAAGTTCAGCGTACGCCCAACCTATGCCGACGTACCCCTAACCTATGTGTAACCTATGCCTGGCGTATGTCTAGCGTATCAGCAGTGTATGAGCCATACGCTGAACATCTTAGCATCTAAAATTTTAGGAGGACGGGGTATACCATATGAGAGCATCATGGTATGCATATGCATAGCGTATGTAGCTATGCATAGCGTATGCATAGCATATGCATAGCTATGTAGTGTAGCATAGGTATGCGTAGCGTATGCATAGCTATGCCGGTATGGTCGAAAATCCATACGCTAACGCCATACGCCGTAGTGTGACAGCCCGCTTACAGTATGTTGTGAGTACGCCAGAGACACCCGATGCCGACATACCCCTAACCTATGCATAACCTATGCCGGCATATGCATGGCATACGTCTAGCGTATGATCAGCCATACGCTGCCCGTTTTGAGCAATTTGGACGGACGGGCGTATGCCGGCGTATGATGAGCGTATATGGCATACGCCCAACCTATGGGTAGCATATGACGGTGTATGGGTCGAAAACCACATATGCCGGCATACGCTAACACCATACGCCGTAGTGTGACAGGCCCTTTAGTTCTATCACTGAGGGCTCTGTATGGCCAAGTACCTGTTCTCTGTGGCGGAGTGGTTAGAGTGTCTGACCTTTTCCTAGGTCCGACTCTTAATCTGAAGGTCAGTGGTTCGATTCCCTGTGACCCACACCTCTGCGAATTTGGATTTCCACCACTGTGTATAACTTACAGCATCATCAAAGGTGTTCTCGGTGGCGGAGTGGTTAGAGTGTCTGACTTTTTTCTATGTCGGACTCCTAATCTGAAGGTCAGTGGTTCGATTCCCTGTGCCCCCACCTCTGCCAATTTGGATTTCCACCGCTGTGTATAACTCACAGCATCATCAAAGGCTAGTTGCTCTGATACCATGTCTATGTGGTGTGGGAGGTTAAAAATCCCTTGGGTTGGTAAAAGTGTAGGCTCGGGCTTTCTATCAACAAACTGTCTAATGGTGAAAACAAGTCTATTCAGGCTTATCCATGATAGGCAGTATAAATCGTGGGGAAAAAACTAATCACTGCGCAGCCACACTTTATCTATATGGGTGGTGTTTTCTCAGAGCCAAATGTAGAGCGTCCGTCTCCCGTGCTGGTAGATCGTGGGGTTGTGGGTTCGAACCCTGGTCGCATCAAACCAATGACTTAAAAATTGATACTTGTCGCTTCCTAGCCAGGCACTCGGCATTATTGGGAGAGGGCAAGGACTGGTGTGCTCAGTGTCAGGATAATGTGACTGAGTGGGACACCAGGTCATGGTGCCGGTGGCCTGGTTTCCCAGTGGGACAGCCCTATAAAGTCGCTATGAGTGCGCACTGTCACAAGTCGGTACCCATCCCCGTAAAACAACAAACAAACAAACAGAGCCAAATGTGGACGGGCAGGCGGTCCAGTTGGGAGGGTTTCTATATTGAAATAGTGTCCATGTGCGATATGGCTCTGTATTAATCAGCGCTGATTAACACAGGGGACCAGCTGAACTCAGTGTGATGTGGCTGGTGAAGACATGATACTATATTCTCCACCTTATTATACACACGGTTAGCGGGGGGTCAATCTGGCTGAGCCAAACCGGAGACTTCCAACAATTGTTACTTGTAGCGAAGTTGCCCGACAATCGGCATTAATAGGATGGGGCAAGGACTGGTTGTCGGTTCAGAAAGAGACACATACATATTATCATAGACCCATTTGAAATCACTCACTGGGATTGTCCTGTGTATTCTGCACATATATATAAAGAGTGCGGATTTTATTGTTATTTCGACCGGACGCGGTGGCCGAATGGGTAGAGCGCAGGTTTCCCGTGCGGAAGGTCGGGAGTTAGAATCCCAGCCGAGTCAAACCAATGACTTATAACATTTATACTTGTTACTACCTAGCCTGACGCTCGGCATTAATATAATAGGACATGGACTGGTTAGCACAGTGTCAGGATAATGTGATAATGTGGCTAGGATATCAGGTCATGGTGCTGGCGGCCTGGTCTCCCAGTGGGGCAGCACTATAAAGTTGCCATGAGCGTGCACTGTCACAAGTCCGTAACCGTCCTGATATGACCTCAGATGTTGCTAGGGCGTAAAACAACCAACCAATCAACCTATTATTATTATTATTACTATTATTATTATTATTATTGCTCCTCCAGAACCAGCATGAACAAGAAGCACAAAGAATTGTTTAGAGTTCCTAAGAACGCCCCCGTCCTGATATGACCTTAGATGTTGCCAGGACGTAAAACTCCCAGCCAATCATCCTAAGAACAACTGGATGTACCACCTTCCATGTGTTTAGCTATGTTCTGTGAGTTAAATTTTACTGTCGTTTGACACAAATTTAACCACTTCAAAATTACATCGGAGATTGTTTTTGCTTCATTTGACACAAATCTGACTGTGCCAGATTTTCATGTAAGCATCAATGTAGGCATATAAATGTGATTAACAAAGCTGACAGAATAAATACCGGTAACTTTTTGTTGTGAATATGGCCCTTGCTGCCGACACGCTGTTAAACCATCAGCGATCATCAGTCACCTTTGAACCAGCGTGGCTTGACTCATAATGATTTACACAACAAGTTTGTTTTATTTAATGATGCCTCTAGAGCGCATTGATTTTTATCATGGGCTATTGGACGTCAAACATATGGTCTTCTGACATATTTCTTTGTAAGAAACCTGCTTCCGCCACATAGGCTACTCTTTCCGATAAGCAGCAAGGGGTCTTTTATAGGCACTTTCCCACAGACGGACAGCACATACCACAGCCTTTGATGAACCCGCTGTGGAGGATTGGCACAAGTGCGCATACGTCCACTACCTGTGGCTTCTTGTGCACTGCTTGCCATGGATATAGGCTTTGCTGCCGACATGACGTCAAACAATCAATCAATCCTGTACACTGCATGCACAGTGCATGTATAATTCATGCTCGGCAAACATCTGTTCAGCAATCACGTGACTGAGATGTGACTGGGAGCAGATGCCCCACTGCCATCTGTCTGTCAGCTGTACCAGTCAGTTAGCAGTTCTATTACTGCTAGTGGCGGGACACAGAAGCCAAACGATTGGGGCACTCACTGGATGGACTAGAGATAGATAAGGATGAGGTAACATTCGATTAGAGACATTGCTAAAGTCAAATCGCACAGAGGACCGGGTGTCCACAGTTCATGTAAATAGTTTTCCGGAAGATAAACGGATTTGTGTAGTTTCAGCCATTGAGGCTGCATTCCAGATACGCGTAGTGCGTAATGCGAATGCGACAAAAAATCGAAACGCCTTGAAACCTATGAGCTACATTCCATATATGCGTAATGCGTAATGTGAATCCGAATGCAAATAAAATCCATTATCCCGATCGCTCCATGTAGCGATCGGTGCGTAATGCGTAATGCGTAAAGGTGCTGCGAATAGAAAAGCATCAGTCGCATTTGTCCATTGATATAAGGCTGGAGGAGGCGACTGATAATTACGGACAGCCGGGACAAGGTGGTGCGAACAGAAAAGCATCAGTCGCATTTGTCCATTGATATAAGGCTGGAGGAGGCGACTGATAATTACGGACAGCCGTCTTCATGAGAAATATTAAGAATGGGACGGTGCAAACATGTAGGTTTATGCGGCGGACCTGTTAGGAAGCAGTCTTCATGAGAAATATGAAGAATGGGACGGTGCAAACATGTAGGTTTATGCGGCGGACCTGTTAGGAAGCAGTCTTCATGAGAAATATGAAGAATGGGACGGTGCAAACATGTAGGTTTATGCGGCGGACCTGTTAGGAAGCAGTCTTCATATTTGGGACGGTCCTAACATCCCTCGAAGCAAGCTAAACTGAGCCATGTTTGGACCGTCCCATTCTGTGTGTGTGTGTCTCTGTGTGTGTATCTGTGTCTCTGCCACTTGCTATCCGGACCGCACTTCGTCCACACCTCTCTCTATCACCTCTCTGCCGGCCCAGCACCTCCTTGATATGTCTGAAAAGAGTTCCAGGAGGGGGTGCCCGCCGGCATTTTCACTTTCTATTCTTACTCTGTCCGTGTCTATGGCTCGCTGGATGGTCACCGTAGGGCAAATAGACACGGTCCTTTGACTCAACTCTCCTCATTTCTCTTTCCTAGATTCTGCCCATTCGATTTCTCCCAGGCACACTTCTTCCCCTGACCAGGGTTGTTGTGTTCTTGGGTGGGGCCCTTGACCTATTACGATTTCTCTGTCTGGTTCTTGTTGCTGGAACGACCGCTGCTCCCACCTTTGCCCGCCTTCCTCAAACCCCTGCTGACCGGATTCAAGTGCTACACTACACTACACACACCTACAACTACACACCGGCACGGAGAGATTCGCTGCCACCGACGCCCCGCCGTCACTACGTCGTGGAAGATGTCCCCAGCTTTCACAACACTCCCTCTACGAAGACAAGTCTTCAACCAAAGATTGGGCCGATTTATCGGAGCCTCTCTACCCAATGTTGCAGTTCTGCAACCTGTAACCGTCGTAAGGTTACGAACACCCCCATTTGATTGATTGTGTCTCTGTGGGTGTGTCTCTGTGTGTGTCTCTGTGTTGTGTCTCTGTGTTGTGTCTCTGTGCCTCTGTGTGTGTCTCTGTGTCTGTGTGTGTCTCTGTGTGTGTGTCTGTGTCTCTGTGTGTCTTTGTCTCTGTTGCTGTGTGTGTCTGTGTGTGTATCTCTGTGTTTCTGTGTGTGTGTCTGTGTGTGTGTCTCTGTGTGTGTCTCTGTGTTGTGTCTCTGTGTGTGTGTCTGTGTCTGTGTGTGGCTCTGTGTGTGTCTCTCTGTGTGTCTCTGTGTGTGTGTCTCTGTGTGTGTGTCTCTGTGTGTGTGTCTGTGTGTGTGTGTCTCTGTGTGTGTCTGTGTGTGTATATGTGTCTGTGTGTGTCTCTTTGTCAGAGATACAGAGACACAGACACACACATAGAGACACACACAGAGACACAGAGTCACACACACACAGACACAGACAGAGACACACACAGAGACACGGAGACACAGACACACACATAGAGACACACACACAGACACAGAGTCACACACACTTTTATATACTTTTTATATACTTCACTGCATAACGCATAAGGCGACTGATAATTACGGTCTTCATGAGAAATATGAAGAATGGGACGGTGCAAACATGTAGGTTTATGCGGCGGACCTGTTAGGAAGCAGTCTTCAAGGTGGTGCGAATAGAAAATCATCAGTCGCATTTGTCCATTGATATAAGGCTGGAGGAGGCGACTGATAATTACGGACAGCCGGGACAAGGTGGTGCGAACAGAAAAGCATCAGTCGCATTTGTCCATTGATATAAGGCTGGAGGAGGCGACTGATAATTACGGTCTTCATGAGAAATATGAAGAATGGGATGGTGCAAACATGTAGGTTTATGCGGCGGACCTGTTAGGAAGCAGTCTTCAAGGTGGTGCGAATAGAAAATCATCAGTCGCATTTGTCCATTGATATAAGGCTGGAGGAGGCGACTGATAATTACGGACAGCCGGGACAAGGTGGTGCGAACAGAAAAGCATCAGTCGCATTTGTCCATTGATATAAGGCTGGAGGAGGCGACTGATAATTACGGTGTTCATGAGAAATATGAAGATTGCGACGGTGCAAACATGTAGGTTTATGCGGCGGACCTGTTAGGAAGCAGTCTTCCTGTTTCTGTGTGTGTGTACTTTTTATATACTTCACTGCATAACGCATAGCGCAATACGCATTACGCGTATATGGAATGCTGGCGTGCGTATATGGAATCCTAGCTTTAGGGCTTATATATCCAAGTCATGCGGAATAAAGAATTCCAGACAGCTGCTGATCAGCTTTTAAACCACATAAAGCTATCTCGCGAGACACACTCGCAAGATGGACCATCAAGGTGCTTAAGCAGGCAGGCGTCAATACCTGACGCGACACATCTCACTCAATGCGTGGAGCCATGGGCTCCAAGGCAAGACAGTTAGGAATCTCAGTTAAGAGAATCCTGGCACACACAGGGTGGAAGACGGCTAGATCGTTTCCAAAATATTACAACAAACGATTAGAAAAGCCAAGCGGCCTGGCGACTCGCCTACTCACTGACTAAAGACGGGTGAGAAACAAAATATTACTATTTTGCACTAAAAAACATTATAGTATGTTTACAATATTAAGTATAAAAGGATAAAAAATGAGATTACATCAAATTCTCCCTGCACTACGAGTATCCAGAGGCGTAGTACCGAGGTAAAATAGTATAGTTATATGAATCTTACCTGGGTACAGATGATGGATAACTGGTGTTTTCCCGAGGTACTAGCCTCGGATAGTCGTGGGTCAGGGCCCACCCACCCTACCCACCCACCATACCCACCCACCATACCCACCCACCATACCCACCCACCATACCCACCCACCATACCCACCATACCCACCCTACCCTATCACAACTATCACGTTTCGCTGGTGCCAAAACAAAGACACTAAGGTATCCATATAATACTAAGATAATGTTTTATCCTATAAAGTATTAAAAGATTGCGCTTCCTTCTCCCTGACCCATGACTATCCGTGGCTAGTACCTCAGGAAAACACCAGTTATCCATCATCTGTACCCATGTAAGATTTGTATAACTATACTATATATATGCATATATACATATGTATGTATATATATATATAGCGGTTACCCAAGATTATATATCGATATCCAATTTTATTTTATGTTCACACTGTTTTTTTGTTTTATTTTCTAAGGTTTGCACAAATCATGTCTCATCTCTTGTGCTTCTTTAACATCTCATATTTATATTATATTAAACAAACTGAGAAAGTTAACACAGTTCACTGATGACTGTACAGAACTGTTATGTCAGCAATATGTCTGGTGGGAAGCTGGATCTGTTAGTGTTAGTGCTAGTGTTAGTGTTAGTGTTAGTGTTAGTCAGAAGGGGGCGCACAAATATTTTTTCTGTCGAGTCTTATTAGCACTTTGCTGACCATTTCCATCAATTGTATTTGCTAGGATGTAAAACCCCAATAAACAAAACGCCAGCCCGCAGTGGTCGCCGGTGATTTAATGTAAGTGCACACCTGGTGCTTATTATGCACACATGCACCGGAAGTCATACAGCACAGACTGCCGGAAGTAGTAGTTCCGCCGTGAAGCTGCGACCCAGCACATCAGATCATTAAAGCTGATTCATTAAAGCTGCATAGTCCAATGAAATATCAAATTTTCAAAACCAAACCAATTATCTAGATTTGATTTTACATATCTAACTTAGATGCTGATGCACTCATTAAGCATTTGTTTCTGCGTAGAAGGCAATACTGAGTCAATTTAACAGAACCTGTTACTGCAGAAGTCTATGGTGTCAGAGTTTTGGCATGCTTGCCAAAACTAATTTTGCATGCTTGCACTCAAGTTATCTCAAAAGTTTGCCATTTAAAATAAAAATAACTTTGAACTAATGTAAAATAAATACTAGTGATCGATCTAATATATTTATCTCAGAAAAATTCAGAAATTCAAAACCATCGGACTATGCAACATTAAAGCTGCATAGTCCAATGAAGCATCACATTTTTAATATGAAAGCACTCACCTGTATTTCATTCTACATATCTAACTTAGATACTGATACACTTATCATTAGGTCCCCAGGTGGTTCATCAAAGATTGTGGTATGTGCTGTCCTGTCTGTGGGAAAGTGCATATAAAACTAAAAGACCCCTTGCTGCTTATCGGAAAGAGTAGCATATGTGGTGGCAGCAGGGTTCCTCCAACAAAATATCTCAGGATAACCATATGTTTGACGTCCAATAGCCGATGTTACGAAAATCAATGTACTCCAGAAGCATCGTTAAGTGAAAGAAACTTCACTTGATACACTTATTAAGCATTTGTTTCCACATAGAAGGGCATACGGAGTCAATTTAATAGAACGTTTTACAGCATTTAAGCCTATGGTGACAGTTTTGGTGTGCTTGCCAAAATTAATTTAGCATGTTTGCCCTACAAATATCTGCAACGTTAGCCATTTAAAATCAAAGTTAGCACAGACAAAAGTAAGGTAGATTATAATAATCAAATTAATATATTTATCTCAGAAAAATGGCTGAAACTCAAAATCATCGGGCTATGCAACTTTAAACTTACTTTGCACATATGACCATCTGCCTCTTGATTATGAAAATGTTGTCAGGTGCTTGCTATACATTTGCTTTGAATATAGTGAAATTGTCATAGCAAATACTTTGCATTCGTTAAAATACCACTTTGTGTATGCGTATCCACCACTTCCTCGGTCTTCCGCTATGTAATACCCCAGTCACACGAGAGCTTGCTTTCGCCGCCAAACTCCTTACGCTCAAAAGGTCACCAACTACCCTGCGTCCCGCTCGATACATTGATTAAAAAACATGGGCAGTGGCCGGGGGTGGCGCAAGGGCGCTGACCACACGGTAAGTGTGGCATTGCATATGTTGGCGCCGCTAGGTCGGCACCAACCAAGGGGTCGGTGACCTGGAGGTGCCAGGTTGTTGCCAACCACTGTTTAATGGCGCCGATCGAGCTGGTCGCAAGGAGGTTGCAAGTGCAGCAGCTACAACCTCTTTGCGTCCAAAATTTCCGAAATGGTCGCCGGGAGGTCGGTGATCTTGCGGTGCCAGTGCATAAGGAAGGTGTATGGCAGTCATAAGAAGGACGTATGGACGTCGCGAATTGATCATAAGCGAATGCAGGCCTCGTGTGACTGGGGGTATAAGCTGTAGCTGTGATCCGGTTTGCTGGGTCCCAACTTCAGTCCTTCCCGAGGGACCAGCGTAACGCGGAACATGAGATATTTATTGCTAACACACTCACTCACACCCAACCACTGTATTGTGATGCATTCTGGGAGTTATTGAAATGTTCCACCGCTAACGCGAGGGTCATTCAGTGTACGAATGGTATGACACTCAGGCGAAAGAAATGTATGACAAAAGAATAAGGGGGTAGATTTGCGAATTTACATTACGAAGTAAAGAAGAATGGTTTGAAATAAATAGTGACAAAAATACCTCCCCCCACCCAAAAACAAAGAAACACACACACACAAAAACACACAAAAAGCACACACAAAAAAACACCCGCACTCTCAATATCGACGTAAGATTTTCTGTCCAGACTGAATGAGTTAAGTTTGTTTGTTTGTTTGTTGTTTGTTTGTTTGTTGTTGTTTTACGTCCTAGCAACATCTAAGGTAATATCAGGACGGGGATGAGTTAAGTAGTTCCGGTAGTTCCGGTTGGGTCTGTCACCACATGTTGTAGAGTATATATATAACTTATAAGATCATTGCTGTCAGTCACCCCACGCAGAACTGCACCATGCTATATATCTACGACTTGGGAGTCAGAACTTGCACATGTTAGATTCGTGTAGTATATGTAATCAAATCAATTCCATTCCAATAGACCAGACGGGATGGCCAAATGAGATAAGCATCCGTCTCTCATTTTGGTAGATCGTGGGGTTCAAAGCCTGGATGAGTCAAACCAACTACTTAAAAATTGATACTTGTCGCTTCCTAGCCAGGCGCTCGGCATTATTAGGATAGGGCAAGGACTGGTTGGCTCAGTGTCAGGATAATGTGACTGAGTGGGCTAGCGGGTCATGGTGCTGATGGCCTGGTCTCCCAGTGGGACAGCACTATAAAGTCGCCATGAGTGTGCAGTCACAAGTCGGTACCCGTCGTGATAAGTGATATGACCTTAGATGTTGCCAGGACGTAAATCTAAGAGAAAAAGAAATAAAGATAACCTGTCTGATGGATACTGTGTTTGTCTGGTAAAACCCGCCCTACATACAAAACAAAGATGTTACTCCGAGACGGAGGAGGGGCGCCGGGGGGAGGGGGTTCCGGGGGAGGGAGGAGGGGCGCCGGGGGGGGAGGAGGGCCGCCAGGGGGAGGTGCCGGGGGAGGGAGGAGGGGCGCCGGGGGAGGGGGGAGGGGTGCCGGGGGCCGGAGGAGGGGTGTCGGGGGAGTGGGATGTCGGGAGTGGAAGGAGGGGTATCGGGGGAGTGGGATGTCGGGAGTGGAAGGAGGGGCGCCGGTGGGAGAAGGGTGGTGCCGCGGGGGGGGGGGGGGGAGGGCTCCCATGTGCGTGCAGGGGTTAGTACGGGTGAGTGACGCGGATAATTCACACCCACTCTGCACAGCCGATGCGCGCGCACCTGTCACACCCCGCCACACCACAATGCGCAATCGAATTATAAAGGAAGACCCCATCCTGCACGAACTGTCCCGCCCCCTGATTGGCTGCCAAGGCTCTGCGCGCATGTGTGTTGTTGGTATGTTCCTGGCTGGGGCCACACTCTGTAGCAACGGGTTAATGGAATACAATTGAATAGCTCGATGGTTTTGAGATAAATATAGTAGGTTGATCGTTGTATTATAATCTGCTTTACTTTATATTGAATTGACTTTTATTTTAAATGGCTAATTTTGGAGATATTTGAACTTGAAGTGCAAACATGCTAAATTAATGTGGCAAGCATGCCAAAAGTCTAACCCCAGCAGTAACATGTTCCATTCAATTTACTCAACCTTCCCTCTATGTGGCAACACATGCTTAGTAAGTGCATTAGTATCTAAAATTCTAAGGTATGTAATCATGTAAAAATATTCATATATACATCCTTACATATACACATGTATACATATACATATGTATACATATACAACGCGAAGTTGTGCAGGAGATCATTTCAGTTGATTTTGTAAACAATGGAGAGGTGGGGGCTGTTTTATTGTGAAGGACGAAATATAATACTGTCGTATTATATAATTATTACCCCCGAGGGCACTTTTGTCAACTATATTAATATTATTATTGGTGTGGTGGTGGTGGTGGTGGGGGGACGGGCAGGTTCATTCCGCTGTATCATTGCAGTACTACAGGAATTAGAGGTGACATGTTGGTTGGTTGTTGGAGTTTTACATCCTAGCAACATCTAATGTTATATCACGACGGATACCGACTTGTAACAGTGCACACTCATGGTGACTCTATAGTGTTGCCCCACTGGGAGACCAGACTGCTAGCACCATGACCTCATATCCCAGTCAGTCACATTATCCTGACACTGAGCCAACCAGTTATTGCTCTATCCTAATAATGCCAAGCACCTGGCTAGGAAGCAGCAAGTATCAATATTTTAAGTCATTGGTTTGATCGACCAGGAACCGAACTCGGGACCTTCCGCACGCGAAGCCCGCGCTCTACTGATTAGACCACCACGCCCGGTCCAGGGTTCGAATCCCACGATCTACCAAAACGGGAGACGAATGCTCAACTCATTCGGCCATCCCGTTTGGTATTACACTTAGAGGGGGCAGTTTTATACCGCTACACCTGGTACGACGCCGGGACTGTATCTAAAACTCACCTGTGCGTGTGGTCACCCATGCATGTCCTCCCGGGACGGTGATTGGTGCTGGTCCCTCAATGAGATAACAACAAGAACCCAAACCAGTATTCCGGGCACGCTACTCACTCCCTCACCGCCTCCCTCCCAGCAGCTGCCCCTCGCCGCCCCACGCTGCGGGTGCTGCGGTGCGGTACGGTCCGTGTCCCGCGCTCTCCGGGTCCCCTCGCCACGCCTTGGGTGCTGCGATGCGATGCGGTCCGTGCCCCGCGCTCTCCGGGTCCCCGCGGCACCCCACGCTGCGGGTGCTGCGGTCCGTATCCCGGGATCTCCGGGTACCCGCGCCGCCTAACTTACTCCCGGCAGCGGCGGTCGAGCCCCCCTTCCACTTTCCCCCGGCCGACACTCGGCCCCGGGCCGTATTCAGACTCCCGGGCTCCCTCCCTCTCTCCTCCGTCAGTCTCCAGACTGACGTCCCGTGTAAACGTTGTGTACCCGGGGCGCGTTGTGTTGACTAACTGAGTGTTTTCAGCCAGGCTCCACGGTCCTCCCGCAGCCAACCCTCCCCTACCGCCTGTGCCGCAGCGGTGACGGGGGTCGGCTGCGGCAGTGGTGGCGCCACCACCGAGGCGCCACCTCGCGGGTGGATGTCGCAACTAGGCGTCCCCGAGAGCGTTTTGTGCACGTCGCTGTTGTTTGTTGTTGTCTCAGGTCCTAGCAACATCTAAGGTCATATCAGGACGGGGGAGCACGTCGCTTTATATCAAGAGTAGATTACTTTTCTCAACCTCAATTTGTATAGCTATCTTTACACAACCTATTTTCTATGAGTTATTTGGAGCCCAATCTTGGTCTGAGGGTCTATATGGTCAAGCTGTGGGTATTTAGTGTCACTCAACCCTAATGACTGCCCTCTGTGTTGTAGGATAGGGGCATATTACAGATGTGGAAAGTAGTGTAGATCTAAACCTTACTACCCCTGGAAGTAAAGTTGAAGGTTTGTGAGTAGACTCTATGCTTCATAACCTATGTAAGTCCACTTTTCCCCTTCCTTTGTGGCATCACAGATGTTACTAATTGTGGCTTCCGGGGGAGGGGGAACTGGTCCGTGATGGCTGTATTGGTAAGAGCGCTGGCTTCCCATGCGAAAGGTGAAGAGTTTGAATCCGAGCCGAGTCAAATGAATTACTTACACAAATTATACGGGTGCTCGGCATTAATACTAATAGGAATGGACATGGACTGGTTTGCTCAGTATCAGGATAATGTAACTGAGGGGGTTACCAGGCCATGATGCTGATGGCCTGGTCTCCCAGTGGGGCAGAACTATAAAGCCATCATGATTTCGCACTGTCACAGGTTGGTACCCATTCTGATACCACCTTAGAATAGATGTGCTAGGACATAAAACACAAACAGACAAATAAAGCCATGGGGCTGGGAATACCAATCCTGACCTACTGAATCCAGGCTCAAATAGCCCATTCGAATGTTTCAATAAGATACATTGAATATTCATGTAAGGAATACATGGTAAAGTCATGTGACCAGATCTTTAACAACTAACATATTCGATAGCCCCCAGGACCAGACGAGTTGGCCGAATGAGTTGAGCGTCCGTCTCCCATTTTGGTAGATCGTAGCATTCGAACCCTGGTTGAGTCAAACCAATGTCTAAAAAATTTATACTTGCCGCTTCCTAGCCAGGCGCTCTGCATTATTAGGCTAGGGCAAGGACTGGTTTACTCAGTGTCAGGATAATGTGACTGAGTGGGATATCTGGTCATGGTGCTGGTGGCCTGGTCTCCCATGGGGCAGCACTATAAAATCACCATGAGTGCACACTGTCACAAGTGGTATCAGTCCTGATATGACCTAAGAGTAAGACAGCATGGAATTTATCTGTATGTATACTTATTATTTAGTCTGTGGCACCTCGGTTAGAGTGTATTATGTTCCCAATTTTGCTCTCTCCTAAAAGTTGTATTCATATTGGTAATGTTGTTATTTAATTTTTAATGAAATACAGTGTCAATCTAGTGGGTTGTCACCTTTGTATTTAATGTGATCGTGTGTCAGGATGGGTTAGTAAAAAAATAGGGTGTGATTCAGTGAAACTGTGATGCAGTGTTTATCTTTCATGTATCTGATTAGATGGCTGAAAGTTCAGGATGGGTTAGTAAAAAAAATAGGGTGTGATTCAGTGACCCTTGTTACCATAATAATCTCTATTCTGCTGCATGTTAATAGCAGAATCTTTTATCTTTCACGTATCTGATTAGATGGCTGAAAGTTGCATTAGAAGATAACTGTTGTGTATTGTATCTTAAAAGCAAATGTGAGTTTAACAGTGTATGGGACGCATAGTTGCAACAAACAGTTTCATTTCCCCAAAATTTATCAACAAAATAACATGCAGAAATAAAGTTATAATTATGTCTCCGCACGCTATGTAAATAACTGCATCACCACTGGATGTGCATAACATTATGTACACACATGTTGATGACAGTAACTAACTGGACATTTATAGCATGACATATATACATTATTAACACGCATGTTGAATGCGCGAACAAATTGAACATTTATAATGCTACATATGTACATTATGTACACGCATGTTGATGATGGTAACTAAATGAACATTTATAGCGCTACATATGTACATGCATGTTGATGATGGTAACTGACTGAACATTTATAGGACTATATATACATTATGTATGCATGTTGATGATGGTAACTGACTGAACATTTATAGCACTGTATATACATTATGTACACGCATGTTGATGGCGGTAACAAATTGAACATTTATAGTGCTAACAGATGCATTATGTACATGCATGCTGATGACAGTAACTAACTGAACATGTATCGCGCTACATATTATATACATGCATGTTGATGATGGTAACTACCTGAACATTTATAGCGCTGAGCCAACCCAGGGAGCTTGATGGGAAATGGTGAATGCTAGTACCAATAAAGGCTGGTGCGGATCATAAAATATGGCCTCCATGTTGATCACCTGACGCGGTGTCTATCACGTGACTTGACGCCCAATTGACGGAGTCTCGGCGTTTTGTGTGAGTGGGGTTTGGGTGCGATGCTGTTGAGGTGGAGAGGGGCGAAATAAGGGGCAGGCAACCAACCTTCGTCATTATCTCTCAGACTTTTCACTTTGCATGCATATCAGCAGTGACTGGACGCAGTGCAGGGATCTCAGTTCGCAGCGAAATCGCTGATTTCATGAAAACTGAGTTTCCAAATTAGCCGGGGGGGGGGGGGGATCCTGTCTGAAAAAACTTTTACTACGGTAGTATTTTCAACTTAAGTTGAAAACACTACGGTAGTGTTTTCAACTTAAGTTGAAAACACTACTGTTAAGTTCAAAACACTACCCCTATGTACATCCAAAACACTACCCAAGTTCAAAACACTATCATAGCACGGCAGTGGGGGATGTAATGCCGCAAAATTTAACCTACTGGTGACCGTGCTGTACATGGTCAGCATACCAATATTTATTTTGGTTGTTGGGAGTTTTACATCCTGGCAACATCTAAGGTCATATCAGGACGCAGATACTACTACTAGTACGAGTAGTATACGCTAATAGCGCTGTGGCGTCTGCACCCCGTATTAGTATACACTGATGGTACTGCGACGATTTTAGCATGTATTAGTAGTATACGCTGATAGCGCTGCAGCATTTGCACCACATAATACTATTAGTATATGCTGATAGTGCTGTGGCAACTGCACCACGTGTTAGTATATGCTGGTGGTACTGTGGTGTTTGTTTGTTTGTTTGTTGTTGTATTATGTCCTAGCAACATCTATGGTCGTTTCAGGACGGGTATTGAATTGGAACAGTGCACACTCATGGTGACTTTATAGTGCTGTCCCACTGGGAGACCAGGCCGCCAGCACCATGACCTGATTTCCCATTCAGTCACATTATCCTGAATCTGAGCCAACCAGTTCTTGCCCTATCCTAATAATGCCAAGCGCCTGGCTAGGAAGCAGAATGTATCAATTTTTAAGTTATTGGTTTGACTCGACCAGGGTTTGAACCCACAAAGGTTCGGCTCCCCCCGATCTCCCAAAACAGGAGATGGACACTCAACTCAGTCGGCCATCCCATCTGGTCTGCTGTTGCCGTTTGAAGCACATATTACTATTATTAGTAGTATATTCTGCACACTGGAAGGGCCCAGTCGAATACGTCGAATGACTATGCAGAAATTAGGGTACTGTTTTGAACTTAAAGGGAGTGTTTTGAACTTAAGGATAGTGTTTTGAGTGTGGCCAGAGTAGTGTTTTGAACCTACCTTCAACTAGGTTGAAAACACTACCGTAGTGTTTTGAACCTAGGTTGAAAACACTACCACAGTGTTTCTGTGGGGTAGTGTTTTGAACTTACTACACTGGGTTGTGCCTCGGTCACGTCCAGCCGTGACGGTGACGGATTTATGTATTAAATACATGAACCCACCCTCTGCTTGGAGAGTGTCGTTCTGTCGAGATCTTCTCCAAGCGTAGGTTGCTGATGCCACTGAATGTTGTGTATTGTCACGTGACGATGCAGTGAATGAGCGAACATTAAAAGAACAAAAATCTGATTTATTTAGTTATTCCTTTATTTAACATTTATTTATTCATTCATTTAAAAAATTTTTTATTTATTTATTTATTATTATTTAACAAAACCACACCACAAAAAAAAACATCCCACGAAAAAAACCTCCGTTACTTTAAGTCTTTTTTAATTATTAACTTTCTTTAATTCGCTGGTAAGGACGGTGCATTGACCACCATCAGCGGAATTAAATGGGAGGGCGAACATTTGCTATTGGATTGTTCGCGACATCATTTTAATTTGGCAGAAGTGCATGGTGAAGTGATTGATGTGGCGGGCTCGGTTGTCGCTTAGTGAAATCTGACAGCGAGAGGCTTGACAGTGCGCCGGTCTGTCTAGTGTCAGTGGTGGGGCTTCGGGCTGTCTGTCACACTGTCATTCACGTCAGTGCCACAGTGTCAGCCAGTACTGAAGGTGCTGTACCACCCACGGCAGCACTGTCAAACCCCCTCACCACACCCACACACTCACACACTCCATGCACTCACACATTCACCCACACCCACACACTTAAACCCACACCCTCACCCACACCGGACGTGGTGGCAGGCTTCCTGTGTCAAGTAAAACCAATTACTTACAAAATTGATATCTGTCGTTTTCTAGCCATGCGCTCGGCATCATTAGGATAGGCAAGGACTGGTTGGCTCAGTGTCAGGATAATGTGACAGCATCAGGTCATAGTGCTGGCAGCCTGGTCTCCCAGTGGGGCAACACTATAGTGTGTACTGCCACAAGTCGGTACCTGTCCTGATATGACCTTAGATGTTGCTGGGATGTAAAACAAAAAAAAACAAAAAAAACAAACGTGGCTGGAGCTTATAGGACAATGACTGGTTTGGTTAGCACAGTGTCAGGATAATGTGACTTAGTGGGATATCAGCTCATGGTGCTGGCAGCCTGGTCTCCCAGTGGGCCAGCACTGTAAAGTCGCCGTCAGTGTGCACTGTCACAAGTCGGTACCCATCCTGATATCAGGTCAAGGTGCTGACGGCCTGGTCTCTGAATGGGGCAGCACTATAATGTCGCCATGAGTGCACACTGTCACAAGTCGGTAGCCATCCTGATATGACTTTAGATGTTGCCAGGACGTAAAACTCTAACAACCAACCAACGTTGTCTGAGAGTGAGAGGTGAGTGCAGACTGGTGCGTTAACTAATGGGCGGGTTTTGTTAACACCACCCACCAGCCCACCTTTATTGATACCAGGCTGCACAAAATGGCTGCCGGCTTTGTGGCACCGCGGGGTGTGTGGGTGTAGGTGTGGGTGGGTGTAGGTGTGAGGGGTGTAGGTGTGTTGGTGTCGGTGTTGGTTTAGGTAGAGGTGTATGTGTGGGTGTAGGTGTGGGTGGGTGTAGGTGGGTGTGAGGGGTGTTGGTGTGGGTGTGTTATGTGTGGGTGTGGTTGTGTAGGTGTGTGTGGGTGTAGCTACTAGCTGTGTGTGGGTGTAGGTGTGTGTGGGTGTAGCTGTGAGGGGTCTAGGTGTGTTGGTTTGGGTGTGTTGGTTTGGGTGTGTTGGTTTAGGTAGAGGTGTATGTGTGGGGGTGTAGGTGTGGCGGTGTATGTGTGGGTGTGTGTGTAGGCGTGAGGGGTGTAGGTGTGTTTGTTTAGGTGTATGTGGGGTGGGTGGAGATGTAGGGGTGGGTGTAGTGTAGGTTTATGGTGTAGATGTCAGGGTGTAGGTGTGTGGGTGGAGGTGTGGGTGTAGGCTTGGGGCTGTAGGTGTAGGTGTGGAGGGTGGAGCTGGGGGTGTAGGGGTAGGGTGAGGGTGGGTGAAGTTGGATTTGGGGCGGGGGGTTATGTCCTAGCAATTAATTATTAAATACACAATTATACATCTTCTTAGTTGGGGATTTACATCCTGTCAACATATAAGGTCATATCCGGACAGGTACCGGCTTGTGACAGTGTGCACTCATGGCGATTTGATAGTGCTGTCCCACTGAGAGATCAGGCTGTCGGCACCATGCCCCGATGTCCCACTCAGTCACCCAGGCTAGGTAGCGAGAAGTACAAATTTAAGTCATTAGTTTGACTCGGCCGGGATTCGAAATCCTGACCTTCTACACGTGAAGCCTGCGCTCTACCGATGATTGTAGGTGGGTGGGTGAGCCTAAGAGTGAGTGGGTGGGTGTGAGGATTTTGTTTGTTTGTTTATTGTTGTTTTACGTCCTAGTAACATCTAAGGTCATATCAGGACAGGTATCGACTTGTGACAGTGCGCACTCATGGCAACTTTATAATGCTGCTCCACTGGGATACCAGATTGCCAGCACCATGACCTGATATCCCACTCAGTCACGTTATCATGGCACTGAGCCAACCAGTCCTTGCCCTATCCTAATAATGCCGAGCATCTGGCTAGGAAGCGACAAGTATCAATTTTTAAGTCATTGGTTTAACTCAACCAGGGTTCGAACCCATGATCCCACAGTCTACCAACACGAGAGACGGACGCTCTAACTCATTCGGCCATCCAGTTTGGTTGGGTGTGAGGATGTGTGTGAGGGTATATAGCAAATATTGTGTAGTGAGACCCCATGGTCCACCCTTTTGTGTTGGTGGGTGGGTGGGATCCGGTCCAGTATTTACTACTTATTCTTCCTTAAGCTATAAGGAAAAAATCCTCCGGTGCGACTGACACTAGCCAAATCCGGTGGAGGTGAGGAGGAGCACAAGTGGCGCCACCGGTACGGTCTGGGGTCTTACGGATATAACAATAATAATAATAATAATTCCCTTACGTATCTTTATACTTGCATGATTCGTTATATATCATATGTATATGGGTCGTTCTCAGAAGTTGTGTACCAATAGTGTGACATCAGTACCAGAAACTCAAAATGCTGCCAAAGTCCTATAAGCAAGTTTCCTCAATGTGTATGTCCTTTTGCATCTGAATAATTTAAAATAAACATATTCTGGCATTTTTAAGTAGGTCAAATGATGCTCACACCCAATAAATAGCAGTATAGCATGGAAACCAATCTGACTCCAAAATCAAATATTTTCCACACAAAACTTGACGTTTTTAGGACATTTCACATGCCACTTGCTTTATAAAGAGTAGTAATAATAATTTGAAACCTCATTGCTATGGTTTTGTCTTATTTGTGAATATTAAAGAGAAAAGTAAGAAAATATTAGCAGAGTAACGGATTAGCAGAGTAACAAATTGGAAACAAACAATTTTACACAAATGTTCAACTCAAATTTCAATGTTTAGGGGCAATTTCAGGATTTATCTTTTACTATACCATAACTGGGTCCATGCATAGTGTCAAATGGTGAAAATAATTCCTGTACTGTATCTGTACTCAGTGTTTGATACAGAGTTTCATAGTATTTGCAAGTGGAAACGAAATGTTACGATGTTAATGACTCCAGAAAATTTTAACTATTTCATCATTTAAAATTTTTTTTTAGAAATAAATGTCTTCAACTTAATGAAGACATTGTATATGACCATTTGAAGTGAAATGAGCTGTTGTTCAGAGGTTTTCATTAAGTTTGTGACACTTTATTTTCAATGCTGTTGACAATGTCACAAATTAGTGATGTAATTTTCTATGTATTTAGCTACATCCATCCCAATAAGATACATAATACACAATATTAACATTTACTTTTGATCTAAACTATCTCCCACATTATTTGGCGAACTGATGAAATCTAAATATTGACACTCCAATAAAGGGTTTCTTTGAAATATGCATTTCTAGTAGACTACCTCAAGTGGTACACAGTTTCTGAGAATGACCCATATATACACACAGTGTATATCCATAATGTGTAAATAATATGAATCATTTCACAGTTCTGATGTGTGTGTGTGTGTGGGTGGGTGTGTGTGTGTGTTTTTTAACAGACATTTTATGATATGCTTCCGTAAAGCTATATAGTCTGATGAAAGCATCAAATTTTCAAAGCCAAAACCAAAGCACTAACCTAGATCTGATCTTACACATTCAACTTAGATAACTGGTGCCCTCATTAGCCATTACAATTTACATTGCTGTATAGAAGCACTAACCTAGATCTGATCTCACACATTCAACTTAGATAACTGGTGCCCTCATTAGCCATTACAATTTACATTGCTGTATAGAAGCACTAACCTAGATCTTATTTTATACATTCAACTTAGATAACTGGTGCCCTCATTAGCCATTACAATTTACATTGCTGTATAGAAGGTAACACTAAGTCAATTTAATAATTAAAAGAAAACCCCCACAAAAACAAACCTAGACCTGTTACTGCTTATAATCTCCAGTATTTTGACATGGATACCAAAATTAATTTGACATTTTCATCTCAAATATTGCCAAAGCTAACCCATTGAAATTAAAGTTATTTCAAACTAATAAATTACAGTATGACGTTCAAACTTATATATTTATTGAAAGAAACTGAATCCTCCGAATTACGCAACTATTTCCGCTGTTTGCAAAGCCGTGTCTAATTGAAGTTCATGTTGTTTCCCTTCTGTCTGTTGCAGGTATGTTCATGACGTGCCGTTGACCTAGTTGTGACCTAGTTGTACTGGCGAAGACAGGTAGGTCAGTAACACACGCTGAAAGCGGGAAGACTTCCAATTCACAAGGGGACTATATTGTTTGTTTGTTGTTGTTTTACGTCCTAGAAACATATACGGTCATATCAGAAAGGGTATCGACTTGTGATAGTGTGTATTCATGGCGACTTTATAGTGCTGCCCCACTAGGATTAGTAGGAAATCAGGCCACCAGCAACATGACCCAATATCCCACTCAGTCACATTATCCTGACACTGAGACAACCAGTCCTTGCCCTATCCTATTAGTCCGGAGTGCCAGGCTAGGAAGCGGCAAGTATAAATTTTAATGTCATTGGTTTGACTAGACCGGGCTCTGCTGATTAGTTCACCGCGCCCTGTATGTTCGTTCACCGCGCCCTGTATGTTCTTTGTATAATTAGTATTCAGGAATGAAAGATCTCCCCGGATTTCCACGCTTTTCGTATTTGTTCGAATCCCGTTCTTATATGACCTTAGATGATTCTAGAAGATAAAAACCAATATGACCTTAGATGTTATTAGAACATACATTCCAAATAAGGAAGAGTTAAGTATGGTCAATAATATAGTCACAAAAAAGAATAGTTGTAACCTGACTTCCGGCATTTTCCCACGATTCCTTGACAGTGCCAATCCTATGAGGGGAAATCTGTATTTTCGCGAAAGTTTGCCTTTGGTGAAACTACGGCTTGGTTCCACTGGAGCCTGCTAGGTGGCGCTAAGGTCTCAGCCTGATTTTCGCGTTTTTTTGGCCGCAGACCACTTTCATCACTGAGGATAAAGGTCGTTATTGCAGGGGAACATCTTGAACATTTCAGGACGTTTCAAATGCATAAACAATAATAATAATCAATATTAATATACTTATTATTATAGTGCTGCCCTCCTGGGATATCAGGCCGCCGGCACCCTGACCCAATATCCCACTCAGTCACTTTATCCCGACACTGAGCTAACCAGCCCTTGCCCTATCATAATAATGCCGAGTGCTGGGCTAGGAAGTGTCAAGTGTCAATGTTAGAAGTCATTGGTTTGGCTCGACTGGGAACCAAACTCTCAACCTTCCGCACGCGAGGCCCGCGCTCTAACGATTCGGCCAGCGCGTTGGTGGAAGGAGCTGCCTGAGAAGGGGCCCACTGGGTGTGAGTTATTCCACTGGGTCTGTGGCGGCATTGTGTGAATGAGTGGTGGGCGGGATTGCCAGTTAGTGCTGACTAGGTCAGTAGTTAGAGGTCAAGGGTCACTGAGACCCGGTTTGCCAAAAAATCGCCGCTGAATGTTTTTTTGGTTGTGTGCTGCGGTTTTGGATGTTGTTTGTTGAGATTTTACACGTCCTAGCAACATCTAACGGGGATCCCATTTGTCAGCGAAAACTGGGATTTTACATTGTTTGTTGGGATTTTACGTCCTAACAAAATATAACGGGGATCCCATTTGTCAGCGAAAACTGGGATTTTACGTTGTTTGTTGGGATTTTACGTCCTAACAAAATATAACGGGGATCCCATTTCTCAGCGAAAACTGAATTTCTGAAATCAGCGAGGGGGGGGGGGGGGGGGAAGTCTTGTCTGCGAAAAAACTTTCACTTTTAATTATTTGTTAGTCTTGAAGTCTTAAAACCGTTGGAATTTCAAGGCCAAAATATATCCAAGCAGGTGCCAGATTGGTCTATTTTAATTGTAGGTTTTAGCAAATTTCCAGGAGGGGGTGCATGCCCTCGGACCCCCCTAGTTTTTCAGGGATTTTTTTATTTTTGGCACTGGGACCCCTGATCTAAGGTCTTATCAGGATGGGTACTGACTTGTGACAGCGCGCCCTCATGGCGACTTTAAGTGATGCCCCACTGGGAGACCAGGCCGTCATCAGCATGACCCAATATCCCCCACTCAGTCACATTATCCTGATACTGAGTTAACCAGTCCTTGTCCTATCATATTAATGCCACGTCCCAGGATAGGTAGCAAGAAGTATGCATTTTGTAAGACATTGAGTTTGTAAGACATTTTTCTAACTTGGCACTATTCAAGGAAGATAGAAAAGAATTTTGTCATTTTTCTCCTGTGGTAAATGTGTGAGCACACAGCATGAACTTCTGCATCCCTTCATCTTTTTATATTTTAAAGTTGCATAATCCGGTGGTTTTTAGTTTCCGTCATTTCTTTTAGATAAATATAGTAGGTTAATAGTTACAATGTACTCGCTTTTAGTTTGAGGTAAGTTTGATTTTGATCGAGTTGATTTTGGAGGGGGAGCGGGACATAGCTCAGGCGGTAGAGTGTCTACTTTGGGTCATCCGATCGATCCTGCTCAGTGGACACATTTGGAGTTTGGGCTATTTTCGGTTCCAACCAGTGGTCCACAGCTGGTTCATCAAAGGCTGTCCTGTCTGTGGGAAAGTGCATATAAAACAAGCTTGCTGCTTATCGGAAAGAGTAGCCTATGTGGTGGCAGCGGGTTTCCTCCAAAGACATATGTCAGAATGACCATATGTTTGATGTCCCAATAGCCGATGATAAAAACCAATGTGCTCTAGAGGTGTCGTTAAATAAAACAAACTTTTTTTTTTTTACTTTGGAGATGTTTGAAGTGAAAACGTGCCAAATTAATTTTGGCGTGCACATCGAAATGATGGACACACATAGGCTTCATTCAGCATTGACAGGTTCTATTCAGTATACTTAGTATTCATTCATGTAGAAAATAATGCCTAAGACGAGTGCACCGGTATCTAAGTAGGATCAATTCTAGGTAAGTGTTTGGTATTGAACATTTGATTGGTTGGTTGTTGGAGTTTTACATCCTGGCAACATCTAAGGTCATATTAGGATGGGTACCGACTTGTGACAGTGCACACTCATGGTGACTTTATAGTGCTGCCCTACTGGGAGATCAGGCTGCCGGTACCATGACCTGATATCCCACTCAATCACATTATTCGGACACTGAGCTAACCAGTCCTTGCCCTATCCTATTAATGCCGAGCACCAATCTAGGAAGCGACAAGTATCAATTCATTGGTTTGACTCGACCGGAAATCGAACTGCAGACCCTCTGCACGCTAGCTAGGCCTGTGTTCTACCGATTCGGCCGCCGCGCTAGGTTTGAAAAGTTGACGCTCTTATCGGACTATGCAGCTTTAATTGGTGAGTGATCTGTTAGTAGGACGGTCTCATCAGCAGGCAGAACACAGGTTTGCTTTTGCCACGCCCCCTTGTCCTCGTCACACCTGGCTGCATTCTGATGCAGGACTTTGACCCGCACGTCGAAATGATGGACACCGTAGGCTTCAGCAGTGAGAGCTTCTATTCAATTGATTTACTTGGTTGTTGGAGTTTTACGTCCTGGCAACATCTAAATGAAGGGGTAAATTGTAGTGGCATGAATATGGGTTTTCCTATGTTCACTTTAAATGGAGGAGTGCATTGTAGTGGCATGAAGATAGGCATTCCAGCGTTAATTTTAAATGGAGCAACAAAACACCAAAAAAAACAACAAAACACCACAAAAGGAGTGCATTGTAGTGGCATGAAGATAGGCATTCCAGCGTTAATTTTAAATGGAGGAGTGCATTGTAGTGGCATGAAGATAGGCATTCCAGCGTTAATTTTAAATGGAGGAGTGCATTGTAGTGGCATGAATATAGGCATTCAAGCATTAATTTTAAATGGAGGAGTGCATTGTAGTGGCATGAATATAGACATTCCAGCATTAATTTTAAATTGATGAGTACATTGTACAGTCATAAATATAGGATTCCATTCCAGCGTTAATTTTAAATGGAGGAGTACATTGTAGAGACATGGATATAGAAATTCCAGCGTTAATTTTAAATGGAGGAGTACATTGTAGAGGCATCAATATAGGCATTCCAGCGTTAATTTTAAATGGAGGAGTACATTGTAGAGGCATGAAGATAGGCATTCCAGCGTTAATTTTAAATGGAGGAGTACATTGTAGAGGCATGAATATAGAAATTCCAGCGTTAATTTTAAATGGAGGAGTACATTGTAGAGGCATGAATATAGGCATTCCAGCGTTAATTTTAAATGAAGGAGTACATTGTAGAGGCATGAATATAGGCATTATAGCATTAATTTTAAATGGAGGAGTACATTGTAGAGGCATGAATATAGAAATTCCAGCGTTAATTTTAAATGGAGGAATACATTGTAGAGGCATGAATATAGGCATTCCAGCGTTAATTTTAAATGGAGGAGTACATTGTAGAGGCATGAATATAGGCATTCCAGCGTTAATTTTAAATGGAGGAGTACATTGTAGAGGCATGAATATAGGAATTCCAGCAATCAGATTGCAACAACTGTTTGCACCGCCACCTGCCAGATGCTTCATGCACAGCTGGTCTTTTAGTGCCTTTATTTGATTCTAATTCACCTTCCCTTCCAACAATACATTGTTGGAAGGGAAGGTGAATGGCAGCAAAGGGAGAGGGAGACCAAGAACGTCATGGTTTACAAACATTTCACAGTGGACAGGCTTGAATTATTCACAGTCTATCAGAACAGCACACCATCGGGACAAGTGGAGAACCATTGCATCCAACCCTCGACTAGAGGACGGAACTATTGATTGATGATGATTGATTTGATTCTGAAAGTGAAGGTTTTTTAAATTATGTGTTTTTGTTGCTGTTGCACTCATTGATTAACCATGGAAAATTGCAATCGCGGACAAATAGGCTTTGTCATTCCCCTGCTCCTTGTAATGTAGAGTGCCAGGCTAATTTAGTAAATAGCAACAAGTATCAGCTTTCAAATCATTGGTTTGACCCGCCCAGGGTTTGAACCCATGGTTCGAATCCCACGATCTGCTAAACTGGAAGCGAGCGCTCAACTCATTCATGTTTTTGTTAGTGAAATACATTTTGTTTGTTTCTTGTTGTTTTACATCTTAGCAACATTTAAGGTCATATCAGGACGGATCAAACACATCAGCTTGACAACAATGATATACTTTACCATAGTAGAGTACCTTTTATGATAATTGACTTTGTGCGGATATTTGTAGTTGAAGCATACACAATAATTTGTGCATGCACACCAGTCGAAGCCAGGTGCAATCCGCCATTTTTATGTTAAATATGTCTTGTCAAAACCAGCAAGTTTCTGCCATCCCGTCTCGGTTAAACTTTATCATGGTGATTAATTTATTAAACAGATCACCATTCCTCTGCTGTCACCTCTACCTGCAATGCCTATGTTGTGTTACCATGGCAACACTTTAGTGCTGCTATGTGTCTTCAACTAGGATCTTACCACACGAGGTAGTCGAATGAGTTGAGCGTTTGTCTCCCGTCTTGGTAGATCATGGCATTCTTACCCATGGGTTCGAACCCTGGTCGAGTCAAACCAATGACTCAAAAAATTATACTTGATGCTTCCTAGCCAGGTAATTGGCATTATTAGGTTACCTCAAGGACTGGTTGGTTCAGTGTCAAGATAATGTGACAGTGGGATATCAAATCACGGTGCTGGCGGCCTGGTCTCCCAGTGGGGCAGCACTATGAAGTCGCACTGAGTGTGCACTGTCACAAGTCGGTACCTGTCTTGATTTTACCTTAGATGTTGCAAGGACGTAAAACTCCCAACAACCAACCAACCAAATCAACTACGATCCTTAGAACGCTGGGTCAGTCGGGGGTTCATCCGCCATTCTCTCCTTGGTTAGAGCCTTACATTAAGTCCATTGGTGGTGACTAAGGGTGTGTGTGTGTGTGTGGGGGGGGGGGGGGTCCGATTGCACATGGCACGACACCATGCCAACTTAATCACGTGACCCACGATTCTAATTAAAGTGTTTTGTGTGTGTTTTTATGTGTGTGTTTTATGCTCGCCAATCCACACACACACCTAAAAAAAACACTTTAAAAAACAATAAAAATAATTAAGGTAATAACATTAAAATGGCACTGAAAATGTAAAAAGGGAAACCCTGTTGTCCCGCCATTTTTGTGACGTCACAGCACTATTCGTTCTCTTTATTTTCATCCCTGTATTTAAGCAAAGCTTTTCCTAAATAAGAGACCAGACGGGATGGCCGAATGAGTTGAGCGTCCATCTCTCATTTTGGTAGATCGTGGGATTCGAGCCCTGATCAAGTTAAACAAATGACTTAATAATTGATACTTATCGCTTCCTAGCCAGGTGCTCGGCATTATTAGGATAGGGCAAGGACTGGTCGGCTCAGTGTCGGGATAATGTGACCGAGTGGGATATCAGGTCATGGTGCTGCCGGCGTGGTCTCCCAGCTGATAATGTGACCGAGTGGGATATCAGGTCATGGTGCTGCCAGCCTGGTCTCCCAGCACTGTCACAAGTCGGTCTCCGTCCTGATATGACCTTAGATGTTGCCAGGACGTAAAACTCCAACAAGACCATATGGATGTGAATGAATATTATATAATATGGATTTAATAAACAAAAAAATATATTCACTGACTAAAATAGCACTTCCCAAACAAGCAAAGACACCCCCACCCCCTCCACCCACAAAACAACCAGTCCTTTCTACATTAAATTGATGCAATCCTTCTATGCAGCAATAAATATTCGATGAAAATGCGATGCTTAAGTTTCAGCGGATTATGCAGCTTTAAGGATTTGATCATGCGAATATACCAAGTATTCAAGTATTCCAGGTATGACTATTCAATGTATCTTAATGAAAGATCCCACTTAGAATGGGGCTATTTGAACCCAGTAGGTCAGGATCGGTCTGGCCAGCACCCCGTGGCTATTTTCAATAGTTCTGTGACGACACACTGGAGCGGGACGTAGGTCAGGCTGCACCGTTTCCACCTGTGAAGGTGTCGGTCATCCTATCGATCCTGCTCAGTAGACACATTTGCAGTTTGCGCTATTTTCCATTCCAACCAGTGGTCCACAACTGGTTCATCAAATGATGTGGTATGTGATGTCCTGTCTGTGGGAAACTGCATACAAAAGACCCCTTACTGTTTATCAGAAAGAGTATCCTATGTGGTGGCAGCTGGTTTCCTTCAAACAAGTATGTCAGAATGACGTCAAATAGCTGATAATATGACAATAAATGTGTTCTAGAGGCGACATTAAATAAAACAAGCTCAACTTAATGTGCAAATTATGACCAGTCATATTTGATCATTATAATTGTCAAAATCTGAGGTTGTTTTTGGTGGTGTTAAGAGTCCCTTCCTTTTAAGGGCGTGATGGTTGGTGGCGAGGCTTTTTTGTTTGTTTGTTGTTGTTTTACGTCCTAGCAACATCTCAGGTCATCAGGACAGGTACTGACTTGTGACAGTGCGCACTCATAGCAACTTTATAGTGCTGTCCCACTGAGAAACCAGGCCGCCAGCACCATGACCTGGTATCCCACTCAGTCACATTACCCTGACACTGAGCACACCTGTCCTTGCCCTGTCCTAATAATGCCGAGCGCCTGGCTAGGAAGCGACAAGTATCAATTTTTAAGTCATTGGTTTGACTCGACTAGGGTTAGAACCCACGATCTACCAGCACGGGAGACGGACGCTCTAACTCATTCGGCCATCCGTGGCGAGGCGACTGGAAGTGTTTACAGTGAGTGGTATTAATAGCCTTGACTTGGTTGTGCTGTGTGTGCTGTGCCCGTCCGTGCGGCACGGTGAGTGTGCTCATGCGCACGTGCACAGCTGCTAGCTTTCACCGCTTCCGAAGTCTGTAAATGCGATGCGCACGCAGTGCATTTTCATCACGAGATTTTAAAGTTGCATAGTCCGATGAAAACATCAATTTTTGAAAGCCAATTTAACTATCTAGATATGAATCTACATATCTAATTTAGATACGGTTGCACTTATCAAACTTTTCCCACTACATAGAACGGAATACTGAGCCAATTTAATAGAATCTGTTACAGCAGAAGCCTATGGTGTCAGAGTTTTGGCGTGATTGCCAAACTTAATTTTGCCTGCTTGCATTTCAAATATCTCAAAAGTTACCTATTTAAAACAAAAGTTATGTCAAACTAAAGTAAAGTAGATTATACCGATCAACCGAATATATTTATCTCAGATAATGACAGAAACTCAAAACCATCAGACTATGCAACTTTAAAATTGCATAGTCCAAATGTTTGGAGTTTGTGATCTATAGGTAATTAGTACCAGCATTGTGGTGGGGATGAGGAGCGTGAGAGGCCAACATCCCGCAGTCTCTGCAGCTGGCGATGGCCGGCCACGGGGAGAGGTGAGGTAGGAGGGAATGGGTTGCCGCGGCTGTATTGTTGGAGTTACCAGTACTAGTGGTGTAGTCTGATGGCTTTGATTTTTGACAAAGATATATATATTAAGTTAATCATTATAATCTACCTATACTCTAATAGTTTGATGAGACTTTTATGATAAGTGACTAACTTTGGTGATATATGAAGTAAAGACTTGGTTTTTAATATGGAGATTTCGAAGTGGGAAGGATATATTTCTGGATATGGTGGGGGTGTAGGTGTGTGTGGGAGGGGAGTATCAGTTCCGTCAGTCCAAGCGCGCCATGCCACCCGGGAAGAAAAGGTGTGCAAATAGGGTATGGGGTCAACTGGGGTCAAATAGAGCCGAGTGTCGAAGCAGTGTGGATGGTCTAATGAAGTGTGACAACCCACGTGACTACCCAAGTGGGTATGAAGGCCAGCACTTGGTGTCTCCATCGACTGGGGTCTGACTGAATACAGTAAAACCTGTCTAAACGACCACCTACATAGATCGACCACTCCCCTATATCGATCGCTTTATTTGGGTCCCAAACGATCGACCATGCAATACCATTGTAACGATAAAATAAACTCCCTAAACCGACCACCTCCCTAAATGGACCATTTAAAGTCGGTCCCATGGTCGGTCGATTTACAGAGGTTTTACTGTATATAGGTTCAAGCGGAAGTGTGTGTGTGTGTTTGGGTGTGCGCATGCGGGTGCGCGCGCGCGCCCAGTCCGCTCTGGAACGCAGATAGTAGTGGCCGGAAGTCATCAGCTTGTAAGGCACGCTCCTATTGGCCGACCGCTGTGCACCAGCGTCTAAGACGTGCGCCTATTGGCTTAGTTAGCCCACGGCGGCAGGGCTAAGCCACTTCCGCTACCCGAGGGGTAGCGGGTTGTTGTTGGTGGTGGTGGTGGCTTGAGGTGGGGGTGGGGGGAGGCACCCGACTGTATTGCGGCCTATGTAGGCATGGACACTAGTCAACAAACCCTGGTTCAACCGACCAGGGTGCGGAAATATATCCAAATACAGTGCGCGAGTGACAGTATTTCGTGCCACTGGTAGGGTTGGGAATGGTGGCCCCACCTGTCCCAACTCTGAAAAGGGGTCACCCATAAAGTAGTACATAACATATATGGGTGATAATATAGCGAGCATTCCCATACGGGCCTTTATACCCGCATACATCCTTATACATCACATAATAATTCCAAAGAAGAGAGAGAGAGAGAGAGGGGGCCAGAGAGACAGACGGAGACAGACACTATTACCTGTAGTTCTATCTCATGCAGACTGTAATTACTATCTTCAGTCGGGTGTTTGATGGGCCCTTCAATTGTGTAAACAAGACTAAGCAATCAGACACACGCAATGCAGCCATCTCCTACCCAGCTGTCAGATTTAAAGCCCCAGTCACACCGACCCGGACGAGCCCCGGATTTCTATCGCTATTTTGGTCGTTTTTGGCCTCGCAGTCACACATACAAGGTCTAGCACCCGGTCTAGCCCCTGGTCTAGCCGGACCACCCCCGGACTACCCGGTGTACCCACAGAGTAGTCCCGGATTAGTCCCGGAGTGGAAGTGGACTTGCTCCTGCTATATATATACAAAAACAGGGCTCATCCTGGACTGATCCGTGGTAAACCGGGTGATCCGTGGCTGATCCGTGCTCCTCCGGCTTGTCCGGGCAGTCCGGGACTGGTCTGTGGCTACATCGGGGCTAGTCCGGGCAAGTCTGGGGCTGGTCCAGGTTGAACAGTGTCTCATCCGGGGGTGAAACAGCCCTGGACTGGCCCAGACGCGGCACAAACTACCCCTGGTCCACACCCGACTACCTGGATCACCCCCGGATTACCCCCAGATCATCCTGGACGATGCCGGATCGTGCCCGGATATCAAAATCCCCCGGACCATCCCGGATGTTTTAAACATTTTAAAACATCCGGGGCGGACCCCGGACGAGGCTGGACCAGCCACGGATCACCAAGGATCACCAAGGACCAGCCACGGATCACGCCAGATCGCCACGGACCACGCTGGTTCACGGTCTGGGGCTTGGCCAGCCCCTGATCCAGATAGGTGTGACTGGGGCTATAACAGTATTTTTTATTTTCAGGAATGATGACTATTTTTTTTTAAATATTTTATTTTGTGTGTGTTCCCACTGCAACTCTCTCTCTGTCTCTCTGTCTCTCTCTGTCTCTCTGACTCTCTCTCTCGTAAAACAACAACAACAAACAAAAACAAAAGTCTCTCTCTCTCTCACACACACACGCGCACACACACACATATATGTATTTATCTTTCTTCTTTTATCTTCCTGTCTTCTTGTTCATTCACAGCATCGGATGGCCAAATTGGTATGAGTGCTGGCTGGCTTCCTGTGTGGGAGCTTCTGCGTTCGGGCTCCAACTGAGTCATACCAATGACTTACAAAATTGATACGCGTCCCAACCTGGCTGAGCGCTTGGCATTAATAGGATATGACGATGACTGATTTGCCACTCAGTATCAGGATAATGGGACTGTGTGGGATATCGGTTTTCTAGTGGGGCAGCACTATAAAGTCACCATCAATGCACAGTCACAAGTTGGTGTCGGTCCTGATATGACCTTGGGTGTAGTTGGATGTAAAGCCACCCCTAATAAAGCAAAGCAGTATCTGTCATTCTCTCTACTAGTACTATATTTCTAGCATTACTGTTGGTCCGTGAAATAAGGCCGAGCAGAGCCCACTGTGATCACTTGTTACTTACTCATAGTAGTAGTAGCAATCATGGTCTCTGGGTGGGTGGGTTTCTGGGTTGTTGGGAGTTTTATGTCTTGGCAACATCTAATGTCATATCAGGACAGGTACCGACTTGTAACAGTGAGTATTCATGGCGACTTTATAGTGCTGCCCCACTGATATCCCCCTCAGTCACATTATCCTGACACTGATCCAACCAGTCTTTGCCCTATCCTAATAATGCTGAATGCCTGGCTAGGAAGCGACAAGTATCAATTTTTAAGTCATTGGTTTGACTCGACCAGGGTTTAAATCCCACGATCTACCAAAGCGGGAGACGGACGCTCAACTCATTCGGCCATCCCGTCTGGTCGGGTGTGTGTGTGTGGGGGGGGGGGGGGGCGTGTAGGTGAGTGTGTGTGTGGGGGGGGGTGAGTTGTGTATGGGGGTGTGTGGGTGAGTGTGTGTAGGTGGGTGAGTGGTGTGTAGATGGGTGGTAGGTGTGGGTTGTGAGTGTGTGTGTAGGTGTGTGTGTGTAGGTGGGTGGGTGCGCGAGGCCGGAGTAAATAAAGAGGTCTTTGAAGTGCTGGGAATTACAATGTGTGCGAAGCGAGAATGGAGGTCTGTCACTGCGAATTGACTTCACTACCCGGAAGTGATTGCGGTTGGTTGGTTGTTGGAGTTTTACGTCCTGGCAAGATCTAATGTCATATCAGCATGGGTACCAACTTGTGACAGTGTGCACCCATAGCAACTTGATAGTGCTGCCCCAACTGGGAAACCATGCCGCCAGCACCATGACCCAATATCTCACTCAGTCACATTATCCTGACACTGAGCTAAGCAGTCCTTGCCACATCCTATTAATGCTGAGCACCAGGCTAGGAAGCGACAAGTACCAATTTTATAAGTCATTGGTTTGACTGGACCGGGAACCGAACTCCCAATCTCCCGCACGCGAGGCCCATGCTCAACCGATTCGGCCACCGCACTCAAGGACAGGGCTGCTAAACAACCCGATAAAAAAAGTGTCGGAAGGCTGCGTTATGGACATAATCGCTTGAATTCACAATCCAATATGCTAAATATATTCAAATACTTATCTATCATAATCCGCTACTTTTGGAGTGAATAATTGATGAAATCATGTCTTAATAAACTTTTAAAATCGAATCAAGAGTATCATGTAGCTGCAATATTGATTTTGTTTTACATTTTCTCCCAGTTCATCAAACACTGTATGTTGGAACCAGGACCTCCTCAGTTTGTTTATAGTTGATCATACCAAACCAGTTTTTGCTCGGATTTAGATATGGTCATCGTTCACCACCACTGTGGGTGTGGGTAAATATTGACTCTTTGATTTAATCTAAACCCCTTCCCGATATGACCGTACATGTTCCTAGGACGTAAAACAACAAGAAACCACAAACAAACTATTTAATCTAAAATGGACACTGATACCAGCACTGGTGTCAAGGTATAATATTGCCCTCAGTATATTGGGACGTGGGTCGTGGGTCATGGGCCTGCACACTGTCACAAGTCAATACCTGACCTTGGATGTTGCTAGGAAATAAAAGCCCACAAGAAACAAAGCTCACGATGACAAAGTGCTCACTGAGGCCGTATTCGATTATGATGCTCCAGGCGATTCGGGTCATCCGAGTCGTTAGGATTTCAAATAGAACACCGCTCGTGGAGCCTAAAAATACACGTGCCGTGTGCAAAACGACCCGACCCCAGGGTCCCACGTCTTGGCTGTAGGAGCAATGACGTCACATATATTTGTGCTGGTACCGTCCTGTAGGATAACAGCTTCCAGTGCAAGTCCTACGTGTTTTTTTAATGGTTTTTGTGTCTGTAATAACCCAGATTAATGCAATCATAATATACTTTAAATCCTACTTTGATGTAGTTATATTGGTTATTTTTAAAAAAAGGTTTTGGATTAAGCCACCATTTTTTCCACCCCGAGCGTATTCGTTTAAGTCTCAAGTCACACCTACCTGGATGAGCCCCTGATTTTTAGCCGGACCAGTCGCCCGGACTATCCCGGACAGCCCTGGATAAAATCGTTATTTTGGTCGTTTTTGGCCTCCGCGGTCACAGCTACCCGGATGAGCCACGGACTAGCCCCGGACCAGAGGCCGGATCGCCCCGGCTTGAGCGGACCACCCCCTGGACTACCCGGTGTGTCCACGGAGTAGTCTCGGACTTGAAGTGGACTTGATCTGTGGATAATCCGTGCTCATCCGGCTTGTCCTGGTCTTATCCGGGCAGTCCGGGAGTTGTCCGTGGCTATGTCGGGGCTGGTCCGGGTTAAACTGTGGTCCCGTACGGTACACGGACTACTCCCGGAGCACCCCCGGATTACCCCCGGACGCTGCTGGATCGAGCCCGGTGTTGCGGTTTCCGAGGCACACCAGTTTGCCAGGGACACATCCATTCAAATGCATTGTCAACGGCTGTGAGCAAATCTTCATACAGAAAAAAGTAAAATATCTCTCAAATTACACCACCTAGAAACAAATCGCTTGGTACACATATAAAAAACATCTTTACCATAAAGATTATATTAAATTTATATGGGTAGGGTTCTTGATTTCTATTAATTTTGAATAAAACTAATGTTTTGCACTGGGCGTACCATCAAACTCAAGGCATTGTCAATGGTCGTGAGCAATCTTCATACAGAAAATACAGAAAAAGTGAAATATCTCTAAAACGACAACACCTAGAAACAAATCGCTTGGTACACATATAGAAAACATGTTTACCAAAAACATTATATTAAATTTAAAAGGTTAGTGATGATGCTGTTAGATTTTGACGCATGCGCAGAAGCGATGTGTCCCTGGCAAACTGGTGTGCCTCGGAAACCGCAACACCGGATCACAAAATGTCCCGGACTGCCCCGGATGTTTTAAACATTTTAAAACATCCATGGCGGGACCCCGGACGAGGCCGGACCAGCCACTGATCACGCCGGATCGCCACAGACCACGCCGGATCATGGTCCGGGGCTCGTCCGGCCCCTGATCCGGGTAGGCGTGACTGGGGCTTTAAGCTGAGATTCCTTACACGCTGTATGCGGTATGCGAATGCGGCAAAAAATCAAAACGCCTTGAAGTCAATGGGCTACAACCCTTACACGCTGTATGCGAATGCGAATGCGTTTTTCCGATCGGTCCATGTAGTGATCGGTGCGGCATGCGGCAAGCGGGGTGCGAATAGAAACCTGAGTCTGATGTGTCCATTAGTTTAACACTAGGAGAGGCGACTGAGCATTACGGAACGGTCACGCACAAGGGTGCTGAGGGGAAACATATGGTAGTGGTGGTGGTGGGGGTTCGGGTTGGTAAAAATGCTACCATATGCACAAAAATATGAATACTTATCTATAATTTGGTAATTATAAAGGTAGGAACCTTCATGTGACATACCAAGAGTTACATAGATATAAATGCCATATTAGGCCATATACAGTACAGTATGGAGTATACTTGTTTATTTATATTTTTTAAATATAGCCAGTCATGTGCCGCATACCGCGTAGAAGGAATCTCAGCTTTATGCAACCTGAGGTTGTAGGGCCTGCTTCCTGTACATGGGTTATAGGGGCAGGGATTACTGCTTCCTGTACATGGGGCATTGGGGCAGCACCTACTGCTTCCTGTACATGGGGCATTGGGGCAGGGATTACTGCTTCCTGTGCATGGGTCATTTGGGGCAGAGATTACTGCTTTCTGTATGCGGGGCATTGGGGCAGGAATCACTGCTTCATGTACATGGGGCTTTGGGGCAAGGATTACTGTTTCCTGTAAATGAGTCATTGGGGGAGGGCCTACTGCTTCCTGTACATGGGCCATTAAGGCAGGGATTACTGCTTCCTGTATTTGGGGCATTGGGGCAGCACCTACTGCTTCCTGTACATGGGGCATTGGGGCAGGGATTACTTCTCCATGTACATGGCCCATTAGGGCAGGAATTACTGCTTTCCGTATGCGGGGCATCGGGGCAGGAATTACTGCTTCATGTCTATGGGCCATTGGGGAAGGGATTACTGCTTCCTATATTTGGGGCTTTGGGGCAGCACCTACTGCTTCCTGTACATGGGGCATTGGGGCAAGGATGACTGTTTCCTGTAAATGGTCAAAGGGGGAGGGCCTACTGCTTCCTGTACATGTGCCATTGGGGCAGGGATTACTGCTTCCTGTTTTGGGGGCATTGGGGCAGCACCTACTGCTTCCTGTACATGGGGCATTGGGGCAGGGATTACTGCTTTCTGTATGCAGGGCATTGGGGTAGGAATTACTGCTTCATGTACATGGGGCATTGGGTCA
Source organism: Branchipolynoe longqiensis (assembly GCA_030323885.1). Taxonomy (NCBI): domain Eukaryota; kingdom Metazoa; phylum Annelida; class Polychaeta; order Phyllodocida; family Polynoidae; genus Branchipolynoe; species Branchipolynoe longqiensis. The sequence continues at coordinate 21,825,437 of CM059192.1, read as the reverse complement.
GGGATTACTGCTTTCTGTATGCAGGGCATTGGGGCAGGAGTTACTGCTTCATGTATGTGGGGCATTGGGGCAAGGATTACTGTTTCCTGTAAATGGGGCATTGGGGCAGGGCCTACTGCTTCATGTATATGGAGCATTGGGGCAGGGCCTACTGCTTCATGTATATGGAGCATTGGGGCAGGGCCTACTGCTTCCTGTACACGGGGCAGTGGGACAGGGACAGCTGCTTGGTGTGCACGGACAAACGTCGCTCAGTAAACCTGAAGTGTGGAATCCATTACACGATGGACCCGGGGGACGCGCCCGGACACCCACCTGGTGGTGTCCCGGGCCTCGTTGTGCCCTCGGCGGCCATTACTCGCCTCCCACCTCTCGCCTCACGCCTCCCTGTTCCCGCTTCCCGCCTCCCACCTCCCACCGTCTTCATCTCTCCCCCTCATCCCTCATCTCTTCCCCTCCTCTCCTCCCTCTTCCCTCCTCCTTCATCCCACCTCCCGCCTCCCTCCTCACTCCTCACTCCTCCCTCCTCCCTCCTCCCTCCTCCCTCCTCCCTCCACCCTCCTCCCTCCTCCCTCTTCCCTCCTCCCCCATCTCTCCTCCATCCTCCGTCCTTAGTCCTCCCTCCTCCCCTCGCGCCTCTTGTCTTCCAACTCCCTCCTCCTTTTCCCTTTTCCCCATCTCCCTCCTCATTTTCCCCTCCTCCCTCCTTACCTCTCCCACCACTCTCCTCCCTTCTGCCTCCTCCCATCTCCCATATCCCGTCTCCCATCTTCTGCCTCCCTCATCCTTACCCCCACCTTCCTCCTCCCACCCTCCCTCATCCGCGTCCCACGTTTCCCCCACTTCTTCTCCTCCCCCCATCTCCTCCTCCCCTCCCCTCTCTTCTCCGCCTCCTAATCTCTTCCTCCCTTCTCCCAATTCCCTCGTCCCTCCTCCTCCTCCCTCCTCCCTCCTCCTCTCCCTCCTCCCCCCTCCTCCCTCCTCCTTCCTTCACTCTCCCCCCCCCCCCACACACTTCCCCCACCCCTCCCCACTCCATCCGCCGTTGCTACGAGCACCCTGCTGCTACATGCTCCGCTTTACAATCATTGACCTTCAGGAAATCCCACCGGGGATTGTGAGCAAAATAGCAGAGGTGGCTGATAGTTGATGGTGCCGCATCGTGGTGGATCTTCGTCGTGTGTGTGTTTGTGTGTGTGTGTGTGTGTAACGGTGTGTAATGTGTGTGTATGTGTGTGTTTATCACTGTGTAGTGTTGTGTGTGTGTTTGTGTCACTGTGTGTAATGTGTGTATGTGTATATATGTCACTGTGTGTAGTGTGTGTATGTGTGTGCTTGTGTAACTGTGTGTAATGTGTGTATGTGTGTGTTTGTCACTGTGTGTAGTTTGTGTATGTGTGTTTGTGTCACTGTAATGTGTGTGTGTGTTTGTCACTGTGATGTGTGTGTATGAGTGTGTTTGTGTCAGTGTGTGTAGTGTGTGTATGTGTGTGTTTGTCACTGTGTAGTGTGTGTATGTGTGTTTGTGTCACTGTGTGTAGTGTGTGTTTGTGTCACGGTGTGTAGTGTGTTTGTTTATGTTGGTATCACTGTGTGTAGTGTATATATCTGTGTGTGTTTGTGGCACTGTGTATAGTGTATGTGTTGGTGTCAGTGTGTATGTTTGTGTCACTGTGTAGTGTGTGTATGTGTGTGTTGGTGTCACTGTGTAGTGTGTGTATATATGTGTGTGTTTGTGTCACTGTGTGATATCATGGTGCTGGCGGCCTAATCTACCAGTGGGGCAGCACTATAAAGTCACCATGTGTGTGCACTGTCAGAAGTCGGTACCCGTCCTTACATATTTTTAGACATTGCCAAGACATAAAACTCCATCAGTCAACCAATCGTAGGGTGCGAGTGCCATTTGGGTCAACAGAAAGCACTGCGTTATCAAACTCTGGAATCATATAATGCTAGGTATTTCCTTACGAGCGCCCTTGTGGTGGTTTTATAGTGCTGCCCCACTGAGCTTTCATAATCCCACTGACACCATGAACCGATATCCCACTCAGCCATACTATTAGTCGAGCACTACGTATAATCAGGTCTGATTTTGAAACTTCAGTCGTTAACGTCAGGCCATGTCAGTCATTGCTGTTAAAGCACAGATAAATAACGGTAGATTTTGCGCATGGAATCTTTGCAATGAACCGTGCTGTGTGTGCTTATAGCATACAGACCAGACACGGTAGAGTGCATTATTCCCATGTGGAAGGTCGGGTGTTCGATTCCCGGTCGAGTGTTCGATTCCCGGTCGAGTCAAGCCAATGGCTTACAAAATTGAGACTTGCCGTTACCTAGCCTGGCGCTCTGCATTATTATGATATGGCAAGGTTTGGTTGGCTCAGTATCAGGATAATGTGACTGAGTGGGAAATCGGGTCATGGTGCCAGTGGCATCGTCTCCCAGTGGGGCAGCACTATAACATCACCATGAGTGTACACTATCACAAGTCGGTGCTCATCCTGATATGACCTTAGATGTTTCCAGGACGTAAAACTCCAACAACCAATAACTCAGTTGGGCAGCACTATAAAGTCACCATGACTGCGCACTGTCACAAGTCGGTGCTCATCCTGATATGACCTTAGATGTTGCCAGGATGTAAAGCCACCAACAAACAAATAACAAATGTAGCATTCAGAAATCTCGGGGTTGTGGGTGGAAACTGAAATATCTGTCGACTGAAAACCCTCGCTAGTATTTGAACCCGACTCAATGTTTGTGGAAGCACAGTCAGCTAGTTCCCTATCAGTTTTGTGAGACCCCGGACAGGACTTTGGTGCAGCGCACACTGCCCCGATTGATTCAACATCTGGCGACTGGGACCGGACGCGGTGGCCGAATCGGTAGAGCGCAGGTCTCCCGTGCGGAAGGTCGGGGGTTCAATTCCCGATTGAGTCACACCAATGACTTGCAAAATTTATACTTGCCGGTTCCTATGGCTTGCCGAGTTGGTTGGTTGGTTGTTGGAGTTTTACGTCCTGCCAACATCTAAGGTCATGGCACTTGGCAGGATGGGTACTGACTTGTGACAGTGCACCCTCATGGAAACTTCATAGTGCTGCCCCACTGGGAGACTAGGCTGCCAGTAACATGACCTGGTATCCCACTCAGTCACATCCTGACCCCAAACCAACCAGTCTTGTCCTATCCTAATAATTTTGAGCACCAGGCTCGGAAGCGACCAGTATCAATTTGTATATCATTGGTTTGACTCGACTAGGGTTCGAACCTATGAGTTCGAATCCCACGATCTACCAACATGGGAGACGAACGCTCAACTCATTCGGCCATCCCGTCTGGACTTGCTGGGTGATGCCCGCCATTATAAGTGGGTCTGGCCACATTTTAACACCGTTAGGTGCCCCTTGCAATGGCTCGTAATGAGCTATTGATTAGCAAACTTGAGCCTTGTTCACACGGGCGATTTAATCCGCCTCATATAAAGCGCCTTGCCTAGTTCGCCTCACATTTTGCCGTGTGAACGCGATGTGAGGCGGATTAGGGCTGAATGGATTCATATGATTCGCTTTATATAAACCACCTAGCGAGGTAGTTTATATGAAGCGAACTAGCTTAAGCACTGGTTCCTATGGACTTGCTCATGCGCAGATATCGATTTCCGGCCCAAGTACTGCCCGTGTGAACGCGCATCTAAAATCGCTTCATATGATTCGCCTTGTCTAACTCGCTTTATATTTTGCCCGTGTGAACACAGCTTTGGAGGGGTGTAAGAGGAACGGGGAGGGTACCCGTGCTTGGTTTCTTAACAAATAGTCGTTACTAATATGTTCACACCACTAACTTGTCATTTAATTCTAAAAACACTGCATTTAGCTTGCATAATCCAATGGTTTTGAGTTTCTCCCATATAGTTTTTAGATTAAATATATATCGTTATCTATCTACTTTACATTAGTTTGAAATAACTTATTTTAGATCTGACGCGGTGGCAAATTGGTAGAGCGCGGGCTTCCAGTTTGGAAGGGCGGGAGATCGATTCCTAGTCGAACAAAAAGGCAATGACTTACAAAATTGATACTTGTCGTTTCCTAGCCTGACGCTCGGCGTTAATAGGATAGGGCAAGGCCTGGTTTTCTCAGTTTCAGCATAGTGTGACTGAGTAGGAAATCAGGTCATGGTGCCGACGACCTGTTTTCCCAGTGGCTCAGCACTGTTAAGTCACCATGAGTGCGCACTATCACAAGTCGGTACCCATCCTGATATGACCTTAAATGATGCCAGGATATAAAACTCCAACAACCAACCAAACACATTTTAGAGGATTCAATTTTGGAACTATTTAAAGTGAAAGCATGCTAAATTAATTTTCTTGTATTCGGCGAAATGCTGGACATGGGCTTTGTTTGCCTATTTTCATGCTTAGCGCAAGAGCACCAAACCGCAATGTAGGTTTATTGTAGACCCTATAATACTAAGATGGCTCACTCAGCATGTACTGTGTAATCAAAATGATCAAACCCACCACTTGGTGCGCTGGCTGTTCTCTTGGTTAAACAGGTGCTATATTATATGTATAAATGTATATATGAATGTGAAAGATGTGTGATGATGGCGATGCAGATGATGATGCTGATGATGATGTGTATTTGTTCATAGCAATTTCATATTGATGTGTATTCATACTTATGTCATGGGGGTGATGAAAATGGGAATTATTGCGCCTAGAGCGGGACTCGAACCCACATCTCTGCATTCCGGGCCAGTGTGCTAACCATTACACCACCTAGGCTCCCTGATATCAACACACTACCCACGCCTACCTGTCTATGTGGCTACTTGCCTGAGAGGTCAGTGCAGACCACTACACTCATCCCCCTGGAATTGTAAGTCTTTTAATGCTTACAATTACATACATACAGACAATGCACACACATACATACACAGGGTAGGTTCAACAACCATACAGCGCAAAGCTTGTACAGGATCCTGGTCACGGCAACCAGTGTCATGGGGGTGATGAAAATGGGAAATATTGCGCCTAGAGCGGGACTCGAACCCACATCTCTTTGCATTCCGGGCCAGTGTGCTAACCATTACACCACCTAGGCTCCCTGATATCAACACACTACCCACGCCTACCTGTCTATGCGGCTCCTTGCCTGAGAGGTCAGTGCAGACCACTACACTTACCTATCTCATGTGTAATATAATTGTATGTGTTTACATGTGAAACACCAACCAGCAGCTGGGCTGATCAAACCCACCACAAGGTGGCACTGCAAAATTTACATTACCATGGGAGAGATAGGGAGTGAGCCGTCTTAGTATTCTAGGGTCTTTGGTCTAAATCTAATTTGGAGATGTAGGATCAAAGCTCTGTAAATGTTGTGGTCACGAAAATGTGATGCTTTTATTGGACTATGCAGCTTTAATATATATATCTAAGGTAAGAAAATGAACACACACGAAAAGAGAAATATAAATGTTTGAAATCCCCTCCTTCTCAAAATACTAGGCTATACAGTAGAACCTCTCTAGCCGACCACCTTTACAGATCGACCGCTCCCCTATATCGATCGCTTTATTTGGGTCCCAAACGATTGCCCATTGTAACAAAATGAAAAACTCTCTAAACCGACCTCCCTAAATGGACCATTTAAAGTCGGTTCCATGGTCGGTCGATTTAAAGAGGTTTTACTGTAGATTTAAGAGGCGGGAGTATTAGGTGTACTGAGCTGCTAAGCAACATAGTAAATTTTGGTGGGAAGGTCAGCGGGTTGTTTGTGAAGAGGGGCCATGGAAAAGTTGGTGAGGAAGGCAGCTGTGATGGTGGGGATCGGAGAGGACATCAGGGGCTGAAGTCTGGCTATAATGGCTCTCTTCCTGAAATTAGAAATTTTCATCTGAATTAGTTTACGCTCAAATGCATGTTACGTGAAGAATACCAAGGAACCGTGGAATGAGGATGGTTGGAGGTTTATGTCCCGGCAACATCTCAGGTCAAATCAGGGTGGGGACCGACTTTTGACAGTATGCACTCATGGTGACTTTATAGTGCTGCCCCATTGGGAAATCAGGCCGCCAGCACCATGACCCGATATCCTCCCAGTCCTTGCCCTATCCTATTATTGTATTAATGCCGAGTGCCAGGCTAGGAAGTGACAAGTATCAAATTTATAAGTCATTGGTTTGACTCGACCAGGAACAGAACTCCCGATCTTCCGCACGCGAGACCCGCACTCTACCGATTCGGCCACTGCACCCGGTATGCGATGAGGAAGGCCAATATGGGTACTCCAAGTTCTGCTGGTCCCTCGTGAATGATGGAGGCTGTGATCCAGCATGCTGGGTCACATCTTCTGCTTACACGGCCGAAGGTGGGAGAGGTGGTGAATACACATACACAAAGTAGTATTTTATCTAACGTAAAATATTCTTTACGACAATTTTACTTCAATCTACATTCGAAACAAATTGTCTGCCAAGGAACCTACTAAGTTTGGGTCATCAGAAGACAGGATTATTGGTGCAAAGAGGGTCTATGGTGAAGGATAGAGGTTGGAGTAACCCCGGTGTAACTTCCGGTGTGTACGCTGAAGCTGCGACTCGGCGTACTGGGTCGCAGCTTCAGTCCTTCCTGAAGGATCAGCCAAACTTGGAATACCTGTATTGTTTGCAATTGAAATTGTCCCTGCTTAAAGTTGCATAGTCCGATGGTTTTGACTTTTTCTGAGATGAATATATTAAATTGATTGTTATTATCATCCACCTTACTTTTGTTTGAAGTAAGTATTATATTAAATGGCTCACATTTGAGATATTTGAAGTGTAAACATTTAAAATTAGTTTTGGCAATCGCACCAAAATTCTAACACCATAGGCTTCTGCAGTAACAGGTTCTATTAAATTGACTCTGTATTCCCTTCCATGCGGCAACACATGCTTAATAAGCGCATCAGTATCTAAAGCTAAGATTCCATATATGCGGTATGCGGCATGTGAATGCGATTGTGGTATATGCGGAAAAGATATATGCCAACCCCCAATAGCCGATGTTTACTTTTTGTGCTGGGATATGGTTCTTTGGTTTTTTTTAAACCAAAAAAGTTACCCATGACATTTTTGGGGGTTTTTCCTCCAAATTTGTGAAGGAAGATCAAAGTTACTATTGTTTTCTATGGCAAATGCAGCAGTATTCGCATTAGCACCGATCAGTCCATGGGTCGATCCATTTGCCGCATTCGTATTCGCGTTCGTATTCGCATCCGGACGTATGGAAGCACCACTATTCATTTACATGCTTTTCGATTCTTTGCTGCATTCGCATTCGCATGCCACATACCGTGTATAAGGAATCTTGACTTAAGTCAGATATGTAGAATCAGATCTAAATAATTGTTTTGGTTTTGAAAATGTGACGCTTCATCAAATTATGCAGTTGTAATCAACAACTGACTGTAATGTTAGATTGATATATAAGGATAAAGGGGTGTGTGCGTGTATTAAGCACTTATTGTCTGTTGTGGGATGGTTTACTGGACCGAATCTGATTGAGGATGACGTGCATATATCGCATGATGATGATGTCAGATTGGACAGATATCGGTGGTAGCAGACAAGTATATTCTCAGGGATGAAAGATCTCAGCGTTTTCGCGGATTTCCGGGACTAAAAAAAAAAGATTATTGCAGATTAACGTTAAACAAAATGTCGAGGAATTGGGATGAAAATGGCAATTGGTTACTTCGAATATGACCTTTGATGTTGCTAGAACAGAAAACCCTAACAAGAACGAATTAGATGTGGGCGATATAGGCAAAACAAGGACAGTTGAAACCTGACTTCCGGCATTTTCCCGTGATTCCCTGACACAGTGACAGTGCTAATCCTATGGGCGGAAATCCACATTTTTGTGGAAATTTGCCGTCGATGTAATATTCTTGGCTTGATTTTAGCGGGTTTTTTTTGCCTGAGACCACTTTCATCCCCATATTCCGGGAAGACCGAGAATATATGAGTGGGGATTAAATGTTGGTTTAGTTTGAAGGTAGTTTAACTAGGAACTTGTTTGTGGATTAATTAAATTCTAGAATCTACTATGAATAGCATCTGAATTAATTAGTTTCTAAAATCTGGTTTAAATAATTTCTTAATTAATTAGATTCTAAAATCTGGTTTAACTAGTTTCTGAATTAATTAGATTCCAGAATCTGGTTTAAATAGTTTCTGAGTTAATTAGTGTCTAGATTCTAGATTAAATAATCTAATTTAGGTAGCTCTATGACTTAGTTTAAATGGTTTCTGAAATAGTTAGTGCGTAGAACCTAGTTCAGGTAGTTCTTGAATTAATTAGTATATGGTTGGAAGACTAGTGCCCCGAACAAAAACCTCACCAATAAGAATAACAATAGGATAGCAATGTTTACCAAGGAAAAATATACTTTCTAATATCAAGTTGATATAGTTCATCAATTAATTAGTTTCTGAGTTAATTAGTTTCTCAATTAATTAGTTTCTGAATTAATAAGATTCTGAGTTAATCAGTTTCTGAATTGATTGGTTTGTAGAACCTAATTTATAAGGTTTCTAGAACCTAACTTTAAAGGTTTCTGAATTAATTAGTTTCTAAGAACCTAGTAAAATGCCTGTAATGCTGTGTAATTACTAATTATGGGTAGTCTAGTTAATATGGAATACAGGTGGCATTGAACCTGGCATTATTCAGAACCCTCTGCCCCCCCCCCCCTCCATCACCGCCCCTCACAAATGGGTATCGACGCCAGCTTCTAATGGAACATCAATAATAGTCAGTGGTCATTTTTAGCACCAATTATTTTCGTTTGAAAATCCATTTTTAATTATGAGCCTGGAGATTCATTTTAAATCATGGTCCCCACTCTCTCTTCCCTCAAAAATGAACAAAGAGGGATACCTTGTTTGTTGGTGTTTAACTAGCATTACTAGCACCAGGCTGTTTCGCCTCCTGTAATTTTGGCTATTTATTGTGAGTTTATAATAATAATAATAATAATAATAATAATAATAATAATAATAAAATATATATTTGCACATGATCAGTGTACACACAAGTTGATATTTATATAAGTAATTTTTTCACATGAAAAAGGAGAAAGCAGAAGTACAATACTTATTAGATTTTACTGTCAGTTGACACAAATCCAATCACTTCAACATTGCATCAGAGATGGCTTTTGTTATCATTTGACACGAATCTGACCATTTCGGAATTTTGTGTACATTTCAATGTAGGCATGTGAATGTGACTGTAACAAGACTGACATGATAGATACCATTAGCTGTTCGCCATGTATAGATGGCTCTTGCTGCCGTCATCAGTCAATTATTATTTAACCATCGCTTTTACTGACTGTGAAAGGTCCAAATTAATTGTAAAAGATGTGTAGCAATTGATAGTAAAATCCAAGTCGATGTAATAACAATGGCATCAGCTTTTTCAATTAGAATTCTTTTTCTGCTAGACGTGATAGTTTACATGTCCTCAGCAAGGCTAACATTTCTTCTTATTTTATTCCTTTTTTACTAAAGATCACGCATTCTGTTTGCATCGTAAAATTGTTGGAGCTAGACTATGAAGTTGTTGGTCCAAGGCCATGAGATCAACATAGTTTAATCAAATATCTTTAAGTGTCAGTAGCACTGACACCGAATACAATACATCTTGGCGGGGTGTGGGGGGAGCAGAGGTTCCTCCTTTAGCAAAAAAAAAGTATGCATCAGCAAGGAGTGAGGACTGGTTTGCACAGTATCCGGATAATGTGACTGAGTGGGATATTGGGTCATGGTGCCGGCAGCTGGTCTCTCAGTGGGACAGCACTTATAAAGTCGCCATATAGGGCGCATTGTCGCAAGTCTGTGCACGTCTTAATAGTATAGTAGTCTCCACACACTTCTCAAGCAAGGAGCTGCATAGACAGGTGAGTGTGGATAGGGTGATGACATCAGGGCGCCTCCGTGGTGTAATGGTTAGCACACTATGCAAGAGCCCGGAATGTAAGTAGTGTGGGTTCGAATCCTGCTCTAGGCGCAATATTTCCTATTTTCATCACTCCCCCGACCCACGACAATCTTTATTACCTCAGATGTTGCCAGGACGTAAAACCCCAATCAGTCTATCACACATGACGTGGGAATTATAGACATTATCCGCCGGTTATGTGGGCTTCCATGGCTTGTTTTGTCTGGGAGGAGTGTTTTCGGCTTTTTTGTTTTGTTATTTACCACGCATCACTCAACACGAATTCTCACCAGCAATCCATCCTGATATGACCTTAGATGTTGCCAGGATATAAAAACCCTGATGAGCAAGCAAAATCAAGGTCGCGACTGCAGCCATGCATCATTTAGACGTGGTGGTTGGGTGCAGCTTTATTACAAATTGATTCTCACATCGTTTCATTTGCAGACGCGATGGCGAATGAGTTAGAGCGTCCGTCTCCCGTGTTGGTAGATCGTGGAGTCGTGGCTTCAAACCCTGGCCGAGTCAAACCAATGACTTAAAAATGTTTACTTGTCGCTTCCTAGCCAGGCGCTCGGCATTATTAGGATAGGGCAAGGAGCAGTGGAATGAGGAAGACCAATCGTCCGCGATTGAAATTTCCCCTGCTTAAACAACTCATGTACCAACGCCCCCCTCGCAAAAAAAGGCAACAGACGCGTGGTTTTTACACTCTGAGGCTACTCATCAATCAGGGAGCTCCACGCTTTGTCAGTCTATCATACATAATGTGCGAATTGTAGGCATTCTCCGCCAGTTATGTGGGCTTCCATGGCTTATTTTGGCGGTGAGGAGTTTTTGCAGCTTTTTTGTGTGTTAATGGGCATCCAAAGTTGTCGACATTTTTTTCAGGGTAGTATAAAGAGTACTACTTTTCCAGACACTCCCCCCCTCCCCCTCGCCAAAGTAGTACACATCAACATTTTACTACAGACGCAGACCCAGATGGGGTGGCCAAATGAACTAAGTAATCGCCTTCTGTTTTGGTAAGTCATGGGCGGGTTCGAAGTTTGGTTGAGTCAAACCAATAACATAAAAATTGCTACTACCTGTTCACTATTGCTAGTAAAGGGCAAGGAGCATTTTCTAGGGGGGGTTTTGGTGGTAAATATGTTTATTCTGCTGAATAAGTCTTTTGTCAGTGCACTGGTCTTCCAGCCATTTTTCAATTCAGGGTTATTTACACAAAAGGTATATAGAATAAGGTATACAATAACTGTTGAATTAGAATTAGCATGAAGAAAGCCATTGTCCACGATTGAAAATTCCCGAGCTTATTCAACTAATGTACAAGGGATTGGATGTTGTGGCCTAATTTAGAAAACAAACAAAAAACACCCCCCAAAAAAAGAAAAAGAAAAAAAAAATTGTCGCCGAAAAATATCGAAATTTTTATTTAATGATGAAAGTACTACTTTACTGTCAGCCCCCCCGCCCCCTCCCCCGCTGTCGTACACTTTGTGCGACCATGAACATGTTGACAACTTTGAATGGTTCGTTATTCACCAGGCATCACTCAACACAAATTCCTACCAGCATTATCAACCCAAATAAAGTATCCAGTTGATAGCTCTGGTTTGTGTGCCATCTCATCGCACACCCCATCATATGAAGTCATACCATTTTTCAAAGTGATTTTGTGTAACCGTTAAATTAGCATAGTCCGATGAAGCATCACATTTTTAAAAGTGAGACAATTATCTAAATGTGATTCTACATACCTAACTTAGATACTAATGCACTTATTAAACATTTTTTGCCACATAGGAAGTAATACTGAATCAATCTGGCCTTCTCTGGCCTTCTCTGTGAGTGGTTAGAGTATCTGACTTTTTTCTAGGTCAGACTCCTAATCTGAGGGTCGGCGGTTCGATTCCCCGTGCCCCCAGCTCTGCCAATTTGGATTTCCACCGCTGTGTATAACTTACAGCGTCATCAAAGGCCGGTTGCTCTCATACCATGTCTATGTGGTGTGGGAGGTTAAAAATCCCTTGGGTCGGTAAAAGTGTAGGCTCGGGCTTTCTATCGACCAGCAGTGGAATGAGGAAGACCAGTCGTCTATGACTGAAATTTCCCCTGCTTAAACAACTAATGACCAAAAAAAAAAAAATGTAATAGAACCGGTTACTGCAGAAGTCTATGGTGTCAGAGTTTTGGCATGCTTGCCTAAATTAATTTTCCACGTTTTAACTTCAAATATCTCAACAGGTAGCCATTTTAAATGAAAGTTACTTCAAACTAAAGTCAGATATATTATAGCAATCGAATTAATATCTTTATCTCAGAAAAATGACAGAAACTCAAAACCATCGAACTATGCAACTTTAACAAAATGGTCCGCTTTAATGGGCAATCGTGTGTCTCTCCAATCGGGAAGCTGTGATGTTCTCGGGCTGTGTTTGAAGAGTGTCGGGGTTAGTAATTAAGCCACTCCTCACACCTCAGTGGTGTCGTTACGCTGGTTCCGCCTACTCGGGTTGCTCGTTCCAGTCAAGCCGCCACATGCTGCCCGCTGGTCCCCAGACAGTGATCGTTGGATAAATCCATGTGGCTGCTCCTGCTCTCCAGGCCGTAGGAGTTATGTATGCATGTATATATAGAAGAGTCACTAGAACTGTGCTAGGAGAGTGCAGCTGTAATGGTCTATCTGTCTGCAGAGGCCTGCTTAATTGTGGGGTTACGCCGAAGTGGATTGTTGTTATCAGAACGAGGCTGGGTCTGGCTGATGGATGGGTGAGGTGAGTGAGGTGCTGTGAAGATAGATAGAAAGAAAGAAAGATACATGGATAGAGGAAAGAAAGGAAGGAAGAAAGAAAGAAAGAAAGGGAGGAACAAAGGGAGAAAGAAACAAAGAACGGGAGGAAGAAACAAAGGAAGGAAGAGAGAAAGAAAGAGGAAGGAAGGAAGAGAAAGAGAGAAAACAGAAAGTGGTCGGTGTTGTATTAATCATTTTTTGCCCGATATTGGGTTTCAAGCTGAAGGAGTTGAGTATCAACCAAATAACGTTAAAATTACCATGTAACATCCATCCATGACATCATTTTACCGCACATCCATAACATCATTTTAACACACAGAACAAATTCAAGCAAGATTTTATCGATAACAGTTAAGCAAAAAAGATTGTCTTACAAGGAAAAAGTTGGGGGGGGAAATGTTTGGGTAGATGCATGGTGTCGATATTCAATTTGTCACATTTTCACTGACGCACAATATCATATAAGCATATTTTGGATACATTTTGTGGGATAGATTAAATACATGTAGTGTTGCTAACATACTTAATACACAGAGACCACAATAACCATTTGACTCCCCCCCCCCCCTCCCATTCCCCTGAGAAAAATAGGGGGGGGGGAAAGAGGCTTAGTCATTAACAATCTAACGTGGAAGCTAAATATATGGTACACAGTTTCTGAGAAGGACGACCCATATATGTATGTATATTATATATTCCGGTCGCAAGTGACAGTAGTAGCGGCGGAAGCATGGTTCGGCAGTGGTGGAGCCACTGGTGCCCGTATGAGTAGGAAGCAAATAGATGCAGAGAGCCCATTGGCCAATAATATAATATCGGAATAACATAATACAGTGTAATAAAGACATCGAAGTTCCCTTACGCGGCTTTATACTCGCATAATGCTTATACATCACACATATATATATGTATATATATATATATATAATAATTATATATATATATATATATATATATATATATATATATACATACACACTTAGATAGGGAGATACAGTATATGCTATATATAAAGATAAGCTGTGATAGTGTATTCCCTCCCTGCCCATCACATTATCAACTCCCTGTGAGGGTGTCATATTATGTCCACTTCCAATCGTTAAATACCCTTTTTATTTCGCCGCGTGAGCAGCGTAGAAAGACTTGAGATGATGAATTAGATTGCTTGTGGTTTAATTAGACTTGTGCGATAGCAGTGTGCAAGTCATTATCCCCACCCCCTCCGCCCCCAGTCTCTGGACCAGTTGGAGCTGCCCTTTTTTCTCCTTTTTTTTCCGTTTCTTTTTTTTCTGTTCTTTTTTAAGCAATAACAATGAATCGTCTTCACCCTAATCACCACCCAGTAACATACACCACCAGCCAAACATGTTACACAGCTCACCCTGCCACAACCTGCTCACACCCTAACCACCACCCAGTGACAACCTAAGACAAGTATTTACAAGAACAACTTTAAAGTCTCAATGTATATCTATGTGGTATAAAAATATGGAATTCACTTGACGATAATATCAAATGTTCAACAAACATTTATATGTTTCAACGAATGTATAAAAAGAAAATATTTAAGCTTTATCAGAGGGAAAACACATAGTAGTCCAGTACATAAATATTGAGATGTAATTTACAGTATTGAGGGTAATGTTGAGATGCTTTTAACTTTTATTTTTCTATTTGTTATTTCTATTGTATAAGCAATGTATCTGTGTTATTTTTAAAATGGGGAAAGCACCTCATAAGTATTGTACTTCTGCTTTCTCCTTTTTCATGTGAAAAAATTACTTATATAATTATCAACTTGTGTGTACATTGATCATGTGGAAATAAATATATTATTATTATTATTATTATTATTATTATTATTATTATTATTATGCATACACCACCAGCCAATCATGTTACACAGCTCACCCTGCCACAACCTGCTCACATCCTAACCACCACCCAGTGACATACACCACCATCCAGTCATGTTACACAGCTCACCCTGCCACAACCTGCTCATACCCTAATCACAATCCACTGACATACACCACCAACCAATCACGTTACACAGCTCACCCTGCCACAACCTGCTGACACCCTAACCACCACCCAGTGAAATACACCACCAGTCAATCATGTTACACCGCTCACCCTACACAACCTGATCATGCCCTAACCACCACCCAGTGGCAGACACCACCAGCCAATCATGTTACACCGCTCACCCTGCCACAACCTGCTCACACCCTAACCACCACCCAGTGGCAGACACCACCAGTCAATCATGTTACACCGCTCACCCTGCCACAACCTGCTCATACCCTAACCACCACCCAGTGACATACACCACCAGTCAATCATGTTACACAGCTCACCCTGCCACAACGTACTCATACCCTAACCACCACCCAGTGACATACACCACCAGCCAATCATGTTACACCGCTCACCCTGCCACAACTTGCTCACACCCTAACCACCACCCAGTGGCAGACACCACCAGTCAATCATGTTACACAGCTCACCCTGCCACAACTTGCTCACACCCTAATCACCACCCAGTGACATACACCACCAGTCAATCATGTTACACCGCTCACCCTGCCACAACTTGCTCACACCCTAACTACCACCCAGTGGCAGACACCACCAGCCAATCATGTTACACCGCTCACCCTGCCACAACTTGCTCACACCCTAACCACCACCCAGTGACATACACCACCAGTCAATCATGTTACACCGCTCACCCTGCCACAACTTGCTCACACCCTAACCACCACCCAGTGACATACACCACCAGTCAATCATGTTACACCGCTCACCCTGCCACAAGCTGCTCACACCCTAATCACCACCCAGTGACATACACCACCAGTCAATCATGTTACACAGCTCACCCTACCACAAGCTGCTCACACCCTAACCACCACCCAGTGACATACACCACCAGCCAATCATGTTATACATTTGTTTATATAACACCAACAATAATCCTGGGAAATGTTCCTTTGAATCTTTGTGCAAGGATGACTCTAAATAGGGAATATTGTCACTCTCCAATCGGTGGTGTTTTCGGCCACGCTCTTGAGACTGTGTTTGAAGAGTGTCGAGGGAGACATGGTTAGTAATTAGGCCACTCCTCACACCTCGGTGGTGCCGCTATACGCGTTCCTTGAAAGTGCCACATGCTGCCTGCTGGTCCCCAAAGGGTGATCGTTGTATGGATTTGTGTGGCGGGTTCTGCTCTCCAAACCTAGCAATGGTGCCTGCCTGTGCCTGCCTGCCACTGGAGAGGAGCTCTGCTTGGAGAGTGGAGATGGGCGGCTGGTGATGGGTAGAGGGGTGCGGGGGGTGGGGGAGAGAGAGAGGGGGGGGGGGGGGGAGGAGTGGGAGCTGTGCAAACCTCGGTAATTGCAGGTTTCCAGCGGAAGTGGATTGTTGTCATCAGAACGAGGCTGGGTCCGTCTGATGGATGGGTGTGCTTGGGTGGGGGTGGGGGGGTGTAGATCAATGGGTCACGTGGTTTGGGTGGTAGCGGGCTGCGGGTGGCAGAGAGATGGGTAGACAGCTCTATCGAATGTGATACATATTATGGATGGGGAGTGTGGTGGTGGTGGTGTGTGTGTGGTGGGGGACAGGGGGGGGGTGCTCCCTTTGATTCACTTGCTCTCTTCTTCTACATAGTCGCTGCAGTTCCCTATGCTGAGGATGTGTGCTGTAACATTATTATATTTTCCATAGGTGTGTACCCATTATGATACGACCTTAGATGTTGCCAGGACGTAAAACCCCAACAAGCAAACATCCATAGGTGCGCGTTGCCGATTAGAATTAGTATTAGTATTGGTAATGGTATAAGAGTCAGGGCGTGGAACGGGGGACAACCAGATCAAGGCGCCTGGTAGTCAAGGTCAAGTAGTCAAGGTCAAGTGGTGGATTTACATCGCCCTGATGGGGCATCCGCAGCGAGTTGCTTGCTACCCACGATAGTAGTTATTGTCGCTGTTGACAGAGGGCTGGGCGGGTTGGTGTTGGATTGGTTGGTTGGTTGTTGGAGTTTTATATCCTGGCAACATCTAAGGTCATATCAGGATGGGTACCAACTTATGACTGTGCACTCATGGTGACTTTTTAGTGCTGTCCCACTGGGAAATCAGGCCCCCCAGCACCATGACCTGATATCCCATTCAGTCATATTATCCTGACACTGAGCGAACCAGTCCTTGCCCTTATCCTATTAATGCCGAGCGCCAGGCTAGGTAGCGAAAAGTATCAATTTTATCTGGATCCAGTATTGTGTATCACTCTACCCCATTCTCCCAATGAGAAACAAGCATTTCTTGCTCCACCGGTCCCCATGGTTACAGTGATCTGCCCACCACCACCAAGCTGTGTGGCTCCCCTGGCCACCACCAAGAGTGGTGATCCTGACTAGCAGAGGGGGGAGGGGGTAGTGTGTAGGGCTCTGAGTGCCCCTTACACATGATCTTACTAGCACCACAATGTCTATTTACCAATCAATCAAGCACCACCAGCGACTACATAAACACATCTATGCACATGGGCATGTATGCCTGTTTCACAAATAGAACATTTGCATTCCCCCATCATTGCATCGTTATCGGAATATTTTACAATTGGTTTGACTCGACCGGGAAACAAACTCCCGATCTCCCGCATGCGAGGCCTGCGCTGTACCGATTCTGCCACCGTGCCTGGTGTTGGTGGTGGAAATCCTCCTGACCGTCTTTCCCCTGGAGTATGTCGCAGCACAGAGGGCGAGCTGCTAGCCACAACGTTAGTTCTTGCCGCTGCCACCAGAGGGCGGGGTTAGCGATGGAAATGTTCTATTTATTGTGAATGGAATGGAATGATGATTTGGATGCTCGGATAAGGGAGGATTTTTTAAATGGGAGGGTTGGGCTTGACTGAGGATGTGTTGGTGGGTGGGTGGGTGGGGAGGGTCTCGCGCGTGTGTGTGTGTGTGAGTGGGGGGTGGAGGAGTCCCAGAGGGCTTTACAATGTAGTGAAATATAGTGAGGGGCAATTGGGAATGCAACTGAAAATAATTGGGCTCCGCATCTCTTAACTTCTCCTCCCAAGCTCCCGCTCTGGATTTTAAAATATTTGAAAACGATACTGCAAAGCCTGACAAGCTCAGAAGTGCATTGTGGGTGAGTGCGAGTATGGGAGAGGGGGGAGAATTTGGAGACATTTGTATTTTCTGATCAGTATGGGTGTTCCGAGTTCCGCTGGTTCCTCAAGAAGGACTGTAGCTGTGAGCACATTGGTTCACAGCTACATATTACATGGTAGAAGGAGGTGGTGAATACACATACGCCATGATACAGGAAGTGGTATTTTATCTCACGTAAAATATTTTCTTGGGTAATTTCACTGGAATCTACTTTAGAAACAAATGCATGGCAATTATCGTGCCAAGTTTGGTTATCACGAGGTCTGTAGTTATCAGTGCAAGGTGAGTTCAAAGAATAGGTTCTATTGTGAAGGATAGGGCTAGATGTGAGACCATCCCCACTCTCACCCGTTACATGTAATTGTAAGCTGTAGCTGTGACTCAGCGTGCTGCGTCCCAGCTTCAGTCCTTACTGAGGGACCAGCGGAACACATTCAGTAAAGTGCCTGTCACACGATGGCGGATTGAGCAACGGACAGAACCGGACAAAGAATATTCTAGTCCGGTGTTATTCGGACTTGAAATGTATCGATTATGTAACGGACGGGTAACGGATGGGTAACAGAGGGTAATGGATATGTAACGGACGGGGAACGGACGGTAACGGATAATAACCGCATAGGTCAGTCCGGCGCAATCCGTTACACGTTTTGTGCATGCTCAAAACTTGTAACGGATTGGGGACGGATATCAACGGATATGCAATGGATATGTAACTGATATATACCGGACTTTGCCGGATCTCAACGGACTTTGTTCAGTTTTTTACCGTTTCCGCAATCCGGTGATGCGTGACAGAGCCTTAATGTGGAGGTTTGCAGGGGGGAACCAGTGACCAGGGATCAGTGGGAAAGAGGCTTATGTTGGTTGGCTGTTGGGGTTTTACATCCTGGCAACATCTAAGGTCATTTCAGTGTGGGTACCAACTTGTGACAGTGCGCACTCATGGCGACTTTATAGTGCCGCCCCACTGGTTGACCAGGCCACCAGCACCTTGACCTGATATCCCACTTCGTCACATTATCCTGACACTGAGCCAACCAGTCCTTGCCCTATCCTAATAATGCTGAGCGCCTGGCTAGGAAGCGGCAAGTATACATTTTTGACTCCTTGGTTTGACTCGGCCAGGGTTCAAACCCATTTTTCGAATCCAACCGTCTACCAAAACTGGAGACAGACGCTCAACTCATTCGGCCATCCCGTCCGGTCGGCTACTATGAGGGGCACGTGAAAGTACCGGGAACAGGGTAACAAGGGTGGAGGAAATCAGCCAACCAGAAGCAGGCAACCCGGAAGTATGAGGTGCGTTCCGCTGACCTGTTTAGGGAATAAGTAGTATATAGAAAGGTGGCTTTGCCCCAGTCGATTGCAACGTCCATACTCAATTATACATATCAAACACAAACCCACAATTCTTGCCACTCTGTGACTAGTGGCTTAACCATTGGCACATCTAGGCTCCCTGATGCAATTACCCTATCCACACCTACCTGTCTATCTGGCTCCTTGCTTGAGAGGTCAGTGCAGACTACTAGTACTACACTTGTCCATAGGAATTGTATGACTTTTAAATGGCTTATGTTTATAAGTCGTTTAATGCTTACACTTGCATACATACTGGCAATGTACCTGCACATACATACATACACACATACATACATACATACATACATACATACATACATACATACATACATACATACATACATACATACATACATACATACACACACACACACACACATACATACATACATACATACATACATACATACATACATACATACATACATACATACACAGGGTAGTTTCAACAACCATACATCATGTAACTTGTACAGGATCCTGGTCATAGTAACCAGTGTTATGGAGGGAGGGGGGGGTGAAAATGCGAATTATTGTGGCTAGTGCAGGATTTCGAGCCTACATTTCTTGCCATTCTATAGCTAGCATCTTAACCATAACACTACCTAGGCTCCCTGATGGAATCACCCTATCCGCGCTCCCTGTGAATATGGCCTATGCTGCCGACACGACGTAACGCAACCACCAATCAATCAAACCCTATCCACGCCTACCTGTATATGTGGATCCTTGCCTGAAAGGTCCGTGTAGGATGCAGGGATGAAAGATTCCGCGATTTCCGGGATTTTTCCTATTGCTATAAGTGTATACTAATACGTTGCGCCCTTCCTGATATGACCTTAGATGTTGCCAGGATGTCAGCGTATACCGATATGTGGTGCAAACGCCGCCGCACTAGCAGGGTATACTACTAACACGTGCTTCAAACGGCGCAGCACTATCAGCGTATACCAATATGATTGAAATCCGACTTCCAGGAATTTTCAGCGATTCCCTGACAATGCTAAGCCTATGGGAGAATATCAACATTTCCGCTTTTTTTCCCGGAGACCACTTTCATCCAATAGGATGTGACCCTTTAATGGGAGTATGCAGTTTTAAGGAGTGTTGGTTTGCAGTGTATCTCTGTGTAGTACGACCATTGTAGGAAGCTGCAAAACACCACACTTTACTGCAAACTGACACTGACAGCCTAGTGGCCTTACTTATAATTCAATATGGCTGCCTGGCGGGACTGTCAGTGGGCTCTCACTGGTGTGAGTCACACAAGTCTTATGCTGTCCAGCATTTCGGCATTTCACCCCAACATTTTTGTGTGTGCATGCTTTCACTTCAAATATCGACAATTTTAGCCTATTTTTAATCGGTTATTCCAACCTAAAAGTAAAATACAATATAACGGTCGGCCTTACATATTTATCTAAGATGGGATGGCCGAATGAGTTGAGCGCCCCCTTTGTGTGTTGGTAGGTCATGTGATTAGAACCCCCGGGTTCGACCCTTAGTCGAGTCAAACCAATGACCTACAAATTTATAATTGTCGCTACCTAGCCTGGCGCTCGGCATTACTAGGATAGGGCAAGGAGCAGTGGAATGAAGAAGACCAATTGTTCGCGATTGAAATTTCCCCTGCGTAATCAACCACCTAAAAAAGAGGCACTGAAAGAATATGGCAGAAGCCACAACCCATCGGCCTATTCAGATTTAAGTACAGTTTCCTACAAAGCCTTCAAAGCAACCCCTAGTGAATGAGAAGTGTGGCCAAACCACCACTTCTGGCATTCCGTTCACGTCTCGTAGGATCTCATTTAGTCACGTCCTTGCATCTTTCCTCCCGCGAACAGAGCTGGGCATGGACCCGCGAGAACTGTGATGGACAGCGCGTCTGACCTAATTTCACACATGCCCTGACTTCCGGTTACTCTTTAACTAGGCCAGAGTATAGCGAGGGTCCACAGAGACGCTGCACTTCCCTAGTCTACTTCCGGTGCTAGCTGGTTGTCGGCTTAAAGCGCAGTCCTGGGCTTTGGAAACTGTAATACTGACGAAGAATGGTCCCTTTCATCTCTAAGCCAAAAGAAATGTTAACTTTCCAGACCGCAGAAGACTGGATTAGATTAATACGCGTCTCTAATACCCCAGTCACACTACCACTTGCAGCCACTTTGTGAACACAAAAAAGGGGTGATCGCAAAATTTGTCGCAAAGTGGTTCTCAGTGGTCGCCGACCTCCTTGGGACCAAAAGGGTCGCAAGGAGGTTGCAGCTACTGCACTAAAAACCTCCTTGTGACCAAAATAGTCGCAAGGAAGTTGCAGCTACTGCACTAAAAACCTCCTTGTGACCAAAATGGTCGCCCAGAAGTTGGTGACCATTGGATTGGTCGCAAGGAAAGTCAGTACCCGTCCTAATATGACCTTAGATGTTGCCAGGACATAAAACTCCAACAACCAACCATCAGCACACAACTTCACCAGCAGACAGCAGCTTGGACCACACCGCGACTAGGGGACGTCACGATTTACCCTCACTCTGGTGTGAAACAAGCGCCAGCTTTCCGTTGACGAAGCCGAGGCTGCCTCATGATGTTGCAGATGAATCACGTTGCGTTCACATTCAGCTGAGAAAATGTTAATCTCTCTTCACTAACTAAAGCTCTGATCCTGACATGACCTTATACTGGATGCGTTAATCTTTGACCCTCATCTTTTTCCTCCTTCTTCTCCTCCTCCTCCTCCTCCTCCTCCTCCTCCTCCTCCTCCTCCCCCTTCTCCTCCTTCTCCTCCTCCTCCCCTTCTCCTCCTTCACCTCCTCCTCCTTCTCCTTCTCTTCCTCCTCCTGCTCCTTCTCCTCCTTCTCATTCTTCTTCTCCTCCTACTCCTCCTCCTTCTGCCCCTCCTCCTCCTCCTCCTCCCCTTCTCTTCCTATCCACCTCCTACTTCTCCTATCTCGATTCTCCTCTTCCACCTTCTCATCCTCCTCCTTCCTCCGCTCAACCCCCCTCCTCATCCTTCCTTCCTCCTCCTAACCCTTCCCTCCTCTTCCTCCTCCTTCCTCCTCCCTACCAGTCCTCCTCCTCCTTCTCCTCCTACCCCTCCATCCTCCTCTCATCCGCCCTCCCTCCTCCTCCTACCCCCTCCTCATCCCTACTACTTCCACCTCCTCATACCCCACCCATCACCTCCACCTCCTCCTCCCTACCCCGCCTCATCCCTCCTACCTCCTCCTACCCCCCTCCTCCTCCCTCCGTTTCCTCCTGACCGTCCTTCCTCTTCCTACTACTCCTCCTCCTCCTACCCCCTCCTCTTCCTTCTCCTCCTACCCTCCCTCCTCCTCCTATCACCCTCTTCTCCTCCATCCCTCCTCTTCCTCCTCCTCTTCCTCCTCCCTCCCCCTCCCTCCTCCTCCTACCCCCCTCCTCTTCCTCTCACTACCCCCGTCCTCCTCCCCTCCTCCTCTCTACCACCCCCACTCCTCTTTCCTCCTCCTTCCTCCTCTTACCCCCTCCCCAACCTTTCCTCCCCTACCTACCTCCTCATCCTACCCACCTCCTCTTCCTCCTACTTCCTCCTCCTACCCCCTCCCCATCCTTCCTCGCCTAACCTCCTCCTATGCCTTTCCCCTCCTCCTACCCCTCCTCTTCCACATCCTCCTTCCTCCTCAAACCCCCTCCTCATCCTTCCCTCCCCGACACCCCCCTCCTCCTCCTCCTACCCCCTCCTGATCCTCCCCTCCTCTCCTCTCCACCCCACCTCATCCTACTACTTCCTCCCTCCCGCCTAACCTCTCCTCATCCTTCCTACCTCCTACCTCCCTCCTCCTCCTCATCCTTCCCCTGCCTGATCCTCCTCCTCCCTCCTCCTCCTAAACCCCTCCCTCATCCTACACTTCCTCATCCTCGTACCCCCTCCTCATCCACCTCCTAACCCCTCCTCCGCCCCGCCGCCTCCTCCTCCCCTCCGCCTACCCCCCTCCGACCTCCTCCTCATCTTTACTCCCTCCTCCTACCCCTTCCTATCCTCCCTCCTCCTACCCCCCCCTTCCTCCCTCATCCTCCTACCCCCCGGTCCCCTCCTCCTCCTATGCCTCCTTCTCTCATCCTCGCTCTCCTCACATCCTGATGTCATCTGCCATCCACTTCCTCCCGTCCTCTCCCTCCTCCTCCTCCTCCGCCCACTCCTCCTCCCACTCCTCCTCCTCGGGAGCCATAATTTACTATTTGTTGTTGCTTTTATTCTTATTATAAGTGTGTAATGACGTCACAGTGCCGTGCATCTGACAATTTAAAAGCTTGCTTGCTGAAATTTAAAAGCTGCGTATAATAGTCCGATTAAAAGATCAAATTTTCGAAACCAAAACACTTGCTTGGATTGTATCGTTCATATCGAACTTAGATACTGGTGCACTATTGAACCATACATTGCTTTCGCCCCCTCCCTCCCCCTCCCCTTCCTTCCTCTCCATTCCCCTTCATCCTCTTGCTCCTCCTTCTTCTCCTTCTCCTTTGCCTTCTCCTTCTCCTCCGCCTTCTCCTATGCCTTCTCCTTTGCCTTCTCAATTGCCTTCTCCTTCTCCTCCTTCGGGTTCTCCTCCTCCTTCTCCTCCTCCTCTTAATCCTCCTCTCCCCGCTCCCCCTCATCTCCCTTCCCCACAGCTCCCCTCTCATCCCCTCCTCTCCCCTCCCTCCTCCTCTCCCCTCCCCTCTCATCCCCTCCTCTCCCCTCCCATCCTCCTCCCTTCGTCTTCCGTCCCTCCTCTCCCCCGATCCTCACCCTTTCCCTCCACTCCCCTCCCTCCCCTCCCTCTCCCCCTAACAGCCTTCCATCCCACTTTCCCGCCTCCCCTCCTCCCCCCCCCCCCCCCCCATTACCCACTTACTCAGTGAGCTCGGTTAGCCGCGGGTGGCTTGTGGCTACAGGTTAAACGGCCATTACCCGCCACTATTGTCAGTTTACCTCCCCTCCCCCCACCCCTCCCCACACCCAACACCACAAACCCCTGGTGGCTGGCATTGATTGTGCTGAAACGAGTTGGACCCATTAGGGTGCAGTTAGGGCTCCGTGTGGCGTTATTGGCGCCGGCCGGGCTTGAGGCGGGCCGGTCCGGTAACTCCGGGCACGGCGTCCCGTCTAGAGTCTTTAATCCATGCACTGCCGGCCATGCTGGCCCGACCTCCCGCCTCTCCCCTCACACCGGCCGTCACGCCCCTCTGTCCGGCCGTGGCCTCGCCTCGCCTCGCCTCGCCCCGCCCTGCCCCGCCACACCTCTTCACCCCTACTGCCCACGCGCTTGACCCCATGTCACGACCCTGAACCCCAAAATCAGCTCGGTGTATTTATCTGTTTCTTCCACTTCCTCCACTTCCTCCTCTTCCTCCTCCTCTTCCTCCACTTCCTCCTTCCCCCTCTTCCTCCACCTCTTCCCCGTCCTCTTCCTTCTCCCCTCCTCCTATTCCACATCCCCTCTTCTTCCTCCTACTTATTTCCTCCTCGCTCCCTCCTTCTCCGTCTTCTTTTTCTTCGTCCTCTTCTTGTTCTTCTTTTTCTTCTTCCCCATCGCCTTCTTTAATGATTTATTATTTGTATTATTATTCTAAATCGTACCATTCGTATAATTGTTAATATGGTCATCATTATTATTATCATTATTATTATTATTATTATTATTATTATTATTATCATTATTGTTATGCACCCTAGCCTTCAAACTTATTTTTCGTATTGTTATTCTGTGCACTCCCCCGACCCCCCCCCCCCACCCTCCGCTTCGTGTGGAGTGGTTGTGAGAAGGTGGTGTGGGGTGGTTGTATGGTGATGGCTGGGCGGGATGTTCGTGGTGTGGGGGGAAACCATGTGTGTTGTTAGGTGCTTATTCACCTCGGTTAGTGCTCGTCAAATACTCCGCCAGTTCCCTGCCAGTTCCCTGCCAGTTCTCCGCCAGTACTCCACCAGTACTCCCACAATACGCCACCAATACTCCCCCAGTACTCAGGCAGTATTCCGACAATACCCAGCCAGTACTCCACCAGTACTCCACTAGTACTCGGACAGTGCTCCATCAATACTCTAACAGTACTCTGCCAGTACTCCGCCAATACTCAGCCAGTACTCCGAAAATACTCCACCAATACTCCACCAGCACTTGGATAGTGCTCGGACAGTGCTCCACCAATACTCCACCAATACTCTGCCAGTACTCTGCCAATAATCTACCAACACTCTACCAATACTCTGCGAGTACTTTGCCAACACTCCGCCAATACTCCATCAGCACTCCACCAGCACTCTGCCAGTGCTCGGCCAATACTCTGCCAATACTCTGCCAGTACTCTACCGATAGTCTACCAGTACTCTGCCAATACTCCACCAGTACTCTGCCAATACTCCTCCAGTACTCCACCAGGACTCTGCCAATGCTCCTCCATTACTCCACCATTATTCTGCCAGTACTTCGCCAATACTCCTCCAAAACTCAACCAGTACTCCATTAGGACTCCGCGAGTACTCCACCAGTACTCTGCCAGTACTTCGCACAATACACCACCAATACTCTGCCAATACTCCGTGCAATACTCCGCCAAAACTCCACCAATACTCCACTGACGGTCGGACTTTACT
The DNA here is from genome assembly GCA_030323885.1 of Branchipolynoe longqiensis. Lineage (NCBI taxonomy): Eukaryota > Metazoa > Annelida > Polychaeta > Phyllodocida > Polynoidae > Branchipolynoe > Branchipolynoe longqiensis. The sequence continues at coordinate 21,799,468 of CM059192.1, read as the reverse complement.
CCGCCAATACTTGGGCAGTTCTCAGGCAGTGCTCTGTCAATACTCCGCCAATACTCTGCCAATACTCCACCAATACTCCACCAGCACTCTCCACTACTCTATCAGTACTCTGCCAATACTTGGGCAGTTCTCGGGCAGTGCTCTGCCAATTCTCTGCCAATCCTCCACCAATACTCCACCAGTACTCTGCCAGTACTTTGTCAGTACTCCTCCAGTGCTCGCCAAGTGCTGCTGAGACAGGACTTGCAGGCCCCGTATCGAGGCGCGGTGCTACACTAGGAAGGTGCAAAGAGCGCCCTCTGCCGGCGCTTGTTGCCGCCTGCTGTGTGTTAGTTGTTACAAAGCCCGGTAGGGTGATTGCCGAGTGGGCGGTTTGCCCTCACCGTAATGACACGAGCAACCTTTTCTGTACGGCCTCCATTACCAGCAAAAGCAGTGTATCTAGGAACGAAGGAGGGAATCGGGAAGGGTGTAAATGAGGAACGACAGAAAGGCGGGGGGGGGGGAAGGTGGGAGAGAAGGAAGGCGGGATGGAGTGAAGGGAGGGGAGGAAGGAAGGAAGGAAGGAAGTAAGGAAGGGCAGTGGGGACAAAGGTCGCAGAAAGATGGGGAGAGACAGAGGGAGAGGGCGGGGAGACAGAGGGCGGAATATAGGAGAGGAAGGAAGGAAGGAAGGGGGAGGGAGGGGATGGAGGACTGGGAAAGAGGGGGAAGCAAAGAGAGAGAGGTTGAGAGGAAGGAATGAATGATGGGAGGAAGGAAGAAATACGAAACGGTTGAAGAAATAAGGAGGGAGCAAGAAATAAGGAAGGAAGGAAGGAAGGAAGGAAGGAGAACTGGGAGGGGGGACGCAGAAAGAGGGGCAGTGAGAGAAAGAGAGAGAGAGAGGAGAGGGGGAGAAGGAAGCAAGGAACAAATAAAGAACGGTTGAAGAAATAAGGAGGGAGCAAGAATTGAAGGAAGGAAGGAGAACTGGGAGGGAGGACGCAGAAAGAGGGGCAGTGAGAGAAAGAGAGAGAGAGAGAGAGAGAGAGACAGAGAGAGAGGAGAAGGGGGGAAGGAAGCAAGGAACAAATAAAGAACGGTTGAAGAAATAAGGGAGGAAGGAAGAGAGACCAAAGTGAAGGGAGAACAAAAGGAAGGCAGCAAAAAAAGAAGTGGGACAACGGACGGGGAAAAAGGAAGGAATGAATAAAGAAACGCGCTGGCAAAAACCTGAAAGGTTGTTTTCACGGTCATGTATTGTAAATTCAGATAAGAAAGTAAAGTAGAAAAACCCAGCAGCAATAACTTGAAATTATTGTGTGATGGGGAGGGGCATGCATTGTTAACTCAGATTAAAAAAAAGAAGGAAAATGCCAGCAATAGCGTGAGCATTGGAATAAAAGCTTCCCATGGATGGATTCTAATTTCAAATAAGGGACAGAAAAAACGCTAGCAATAATTATGTATTGGGGGATAACCAGGTAATTATAGTCAAATCGTGTGAATTTAAATTATAATTTCTAAGTGCCTTATTCATTCCATTCATGACATTTTTTCCTGGGTGATTAGAGCTCTGAGCATTTGAAAGGGTTTCCTGTTCGTGACGTGACGTCACTGGCCCGTGACGTCACGGTCTTAGTGATGTCACGTCACGTAACATTGTGTGATACGTTTGGATGTGACATTTAAAGTTGCATAGTCCGATAGTTTTGAGTTTCTCTCATTTTCTGAGATAAACATATTAGGTTGATCATTTTAATTTACCTTACTCTAGTTTGAAGTAACTTTCATTTTAAATTGCTAACTTTTGAGATATTTGAACTGGAAACATGCTTAATAAATTTAGGCAAGCTTGCCAAAACTCTGTCACCATAGGCTTCTGCAGTAACAGGTTCTATTCATTGACTCAGTATCCCCTTATATGTGACAACAAATGTTTAATAAGTGCACCAGGATCTAAGTTAGATATGTAGAATAAAATCTAGATATTTGTTTTGGTTTTGAAAAGGTTATGTTTTCATCGGACTATGCAGCTTTAATGTTGGCGTGCTTGACGTTGACAATGACAGCGGTTCGCTTCATTGTATATTAATTGCAAAATACTTTCCGATTAAAAAATATTTATCTTAAGAAATTATTTCTGGAGGGAACTAATAATATAGGTATATCATAATCATTTAACTTACATCTGTTCTCGTTCTAGAAAGGTATTATAATCATTATATTACTCGATAATAATATTCAGTCACCATTATTTTAAAACCATATTATATGATCATAATAATATGGCCTTTCGATTGACTGTTAATATTGCCAAATTTAATAACGTCAAATTATTGTTCTGAACTCGGTTATGCGTTTCATTTTATTTGTTTGTTGTTTTACATCCTAGCAACATCTAAGGTCATATCAGGACGGATACCGACTTGTGACAGTGTGCACTCATGGTGACTTTATAATGCTGCCCCACTGGGAGATCAGGCTGCCAGCACTATGACCCGTTATCCCACTCAGTCACATTATCCTGACACTAAGCTAACCAGTCTTTGCACTATCCTATTAATGCAGAGTGCCAGGCTAGGAAGGAACAAGTATAAATTTTTAAGTCATTGGTTTGACTCAACCGGGAACCAAACTCCAGACCTTCTGCACACAAGGTTAAGCCCTTAGTAATACGGTACTCTACTATGATTGATCTAGTTCGTATAGGTCTGTCAGCACGGTAATGATCTAATTAAGATAATTAAGCCTACACACCAATAAACTCCACCCACATCCTGCATCACCTCCAAGCCGCATTACACGCAAGAGGGCTCTGAATAACAATTTGCCGAGTATTTTCATGAACTATTTCTTAGCCAGTAGAGCATTTCCAAGCACTCCTCAATGAGGTTGTCGAGAGTCACTGTGAGCGATAATAAGGTGTTATCGGTCCGTGTAGGGATCTGTGAGGTACGGGTTCGATAATGGAGAAGTTTCTAGTAGTTCTCAGTCTGAAAGGTGGTCTGGGAGGTAGTGGGCGATAATATAGCAGTTTCAGGCTATTCACACTCCACCAAGTGGTCTATGAGGCAGTGGTCGATAATGGAGCAGTTTCAAGTAGTTCTACATCCAGGAGGCAGTCTGCGAGGCAATGATCGATAATAGAGCAGTTTCATGTAGTTCTCCATTCAGGAGGTGGCCTGGGAGGTAGTGGGCGATTATAGAGCAGTTTCAAGTAATTCTCCATTCAGGAGGCGGCCTGGAAGGCAGTGGGCGATAATAGAGCAGTTTCAGGTAATTCTCCATTCAGGAGGAGGCAGTGGGCGATAATAGAGCAGTTTCAAGTGGTTTTACTGCATCAAGTGGTCTATGAGTTAGTGGTCGATAGCAGAACAGTTTCAAGTAGTTCTCAGATCATGACTTCGTGTCGGAGGCAGTGGGCGATTTCAAACAGCTCATTGTTCAGAAGGTGGCCTGGGAAGCAGTGGGCGATCATAGAGCAGTTTTAAGTAGTTCCCAATCCAAAAGGTGGTCTTTGAAGCAGTAGGCGATAATAGAGCAGCTTTAGGGACTTCTCAAACCAAAAGGCAGTCTGGGAAACATTGGGTGATAATAGAACAGTTTCAAGTAGTTCTCAATCGGTAAGGTGGTCTGGGAAGTAGTGGCCGATAATAGAGCAGTTTCAAGTAGTTTTTAATCCAGAAGGTGATTTGGGGGGCAGTGGTGCATAATATAATAGTTTCAAGTAGTTCTCAGTCCATGTTGTGGTCTCGGAGGCAGTGGGTTATATGAGAGCAATTTCAAGTAATGCTCAATCCAGAAGGTAGTCTGCGAAGCAGTGGGCGATAATAGAGCAGTTTCAAGTAGTCTCAAGCCAGAAGGTGGTCCGGGAAGCAGTGGGTAATAGTAGAGCAGGTTCATGTAGTTCTTAAGCCATTTTCATTGCCCCCATGAATAACAAAAAGAACGATGCAAAGATTGTTTACCTGCTTTCGTATTGCGATGCTATTCTCACCAACGATGCTATCTATAGTGGGGGCTTCAGTACCAAGATGCAAGAGTAAAATTCGGATCCAATCACCATCAGCTTTTTTTGTTTTTATAGTGTTTGCAACCACAAATTACTTAAGAATTTATACTTGTCGCTACCTAGCCTGGCACTCGGCATTATTAGGATAGGGCAAGGAGCAGTGGAATGAGGAAGACCAATCGTTCACGATTGAAATTGCACCTGCTTAATCAACTAATGAATAATGTACACACAAAAAGTACAACAGTCAAACAGGCGCTCCGAATGAAGCAAGTTAATTAGCCAAGGAAATGATCAATCAAGGTGGTGATGGTCTGACCCTGGCTGTTGAGTACCGCTCTTTATGTGTGTGATACCCAGCAGATAGGAGGTCAGGCAGGAGTTCTCACAGAGAGGCTCAAATCAATGCAGATGAACACAGGCAACTATCCCCCAAGTGCGGTGAACTTATTCCCACAACTCAACTTTACTTGTAGTCCAGTCCACTTCATATATGTATGTATATGTAAATCCAACTTGAACATATAATGTAGATTATGATATTGTTGTTGTTTGTTGTTTTATGTCCTAGCAACATCTAACGTCATATCAGGATGGGTACCGACTTGGGACAGTACACACTCATGGCGACTTAATAGTGCTGCCCCACTGGGAGACCGGGCCACCGGCACCGTGGCCCGATATCCCACAGTCACATTATCCCGTAAACCAGTCCTTGTCCTATCCTATAGTGCCCGGCTAGGTAGCGACAGGTATCAATTTTATAAGTCATTGGTTTGACTCGGCTTGGATTCGAACTCTTTACCTTCTGCATGGGAAGCCCGCGCTCTACCGATTAGGATACCACGTCCGGTTTCCGATTATGACATCAGTGTCGTCATTGTGACCCCCCCAAATAACACACCAATAAATAATAATAATAATGTGGGAATATAATAATTAATGGGTATGTAAATCAGTATTCACTTTGTGAGAGTATTATAGGGGTTTACGGGAACTTGTCTGCTTACTATGCTATAGAACCACCAGGTTTAGTTTGTGTTTTGTTGGGGTTTTCCGTCCTTGCAGCATCTAAAGTTATTATCATGATGGATAACGACTTGTGACAGTGCGCAGTCATGGCAACTTTATGTGCCATGGAAAAGGTCTAGTGTATTCCTTGATATGCCATCCAGAAACGCTTAATGGAGAGGATCACACGCAAAGCGGAAACCACTCATTCTAGATCTGGTATAACTGTGCATGCGCTGAATTGTTTCCGGTTAGCTCTCTAGAGATATAGTGCCAGTACTGCAGTAGAAGAGACAGTTTAGATTTTTTTTAACTTTTGTTATAAATTAATAATTTATTAGCAAGGGAGCCATCGATCATCTTTCTTTGCCGCTTGGAGTCATGTGTGGAAATAGATTGCGGTTCACAGTTTTGCATTTGGCTTAGATACCTAGTGTGGGTGACGCGACTATATTTAAATGAGATGTGTAATTTATATCTTATTAGTTTACTGCCACAACTTGTCAATTGATAGGGTTTCATCATCATCATCATCATCTCCATCATGATCATCATCATGACCATCAATCCCTTAATTGCGAGGGTTATTGGGGCATCACTGATGATTTTACAACCAGTTTTCTCCATTTTACCTGTTCTCCGCTGCCCTCTGTGACTTGGCAAACTCTAAGCCTGTCCATTCCCGGATGTTGCCTTCTCACCTCTTTCTTTGTCCGCCTTGTCTTCTTCCCCCGTTCACTATGCTTTGCAAGATAGTTTTGGCCAGACGTGATTGACATGAAATATGGCCATACCACTGTATTTTCTGTCTCTTTATGATCATCATGAGATTTTTGTGTGTTCCAATTGCCTGCTGGATCTTGCCACGGGTATCCTTGTTGGTAACATGGTCTTTGTATGAGATGCAGTATCTTGCAGTAGCCCACCATTTCGACCTCATTACCATGGCAGGGTAAGTCTACAGGTGTATGTTGGACATAGCCACATTGTATGGTATGCTTGTATGTGTATGTTGGGCATTGTTAGATGATAATTGATAGTACATATTCCAGGTTTATGTTGGACATTGTCAGATTGTAGTAGATTCAAGAAGTGTATGTTGGACATTGTCAGATGGTAATGTATACTATACGTGTATGTTGATATTGTCAGAAGGCAATATATATTATAGGTGTGTATGTTGGACATTTTCATATAGTGTGTACCTACAATATCATACATTGTCAGATGGTAGTGTATGCCATGGTAGTGTTTGCCTTAACATTGTCCGATTTTACTATGCCCACAGGTGTCTGTTGGACATTGTCATATGTCAGTATGCCTACACGTGTATATTAGACATTATCAAGTGTCAGTGTGCCTCCATGTGTATGTAAGATTGTCATATGTTACTAAAAAAAGAAAATTAGTTTTATTTAACGATGCCTCTAGAGCACATTGATTTTTATCATCGGCTATTGGACATCAAACATATGGTCATTCTGACATATTTCTTTGGAGGAAACCCGCTGCCACCACATAAGCTACTCTTTCCGATAAGCAGCAATGGGTCTTTTATATGCACTTTCTCACAGACAGGACAGCACATACCACATCCTTTGATGAACCAGTTGTGGACCACTGGTTGGAAAGGAAAATAGCCTAAACTGCAAATGGGTCCACTGAGCATGATCGATCGGATGACCCACACCATCACAGGTGGACACTCTATCGCCTGAGCTACGTCCCACTGCCTGTCAGATGTTACTATACCCACATGCACAGGTATAAAGAAACGTCTACAATAGCTATTCGTTGAATGCTCAGTAATCGGTATTCTGCTTGTATTTTTTCCGTTGTTGTCAGTGACCGGGAAATGGATGAGTTCAAATACTGCTGTGGTTAGTGTGTCTGGAACAGGAACAGCAACATCCTGGGTTCTAATCCCAGAATGGTTCAAAGTTATTCTCCCATAAATGTTGCGTGGTGTGTAGAAGAATGAAGAATGGGGGTTTTGGGGTGTTTTTTTTTTTGTGTGTGTTCTTTTTTTTCTCCCAATCACCAGCACGTGAAACTTAGAGTTGATATCCACGGTGCGAGTTGTCCATTCAGTACACGACACTGTGCGACACACAGGTGCCATCAATACACAAAAGGGACCAGCACAGCCGCATGCAAATGCAGCATGCATCGCTCCACAGGAGGATTGCCAACCTTTAGGATTTCGCCGTAAGGTGTACAATATTTTATGTCCCATCATCACCTTAGGCCAAACTTCCGGTTTTTTATTTTCCAATGTTGGCAACCCTGAAATGCCATTAATATAGCAATATTATATCAATTTTACGCATTATTTGTAAACAACAACAAAATGGTACCCCAGACCCCCCTCCCCCCCAATATCATATGCCTTAAGATCTTCCGGTTTTTCATTTTCCAATGTTTTTCATTTTCCAATGTTGGCAACCCTGCCACAGCCACGTCAACCAAACGCAGGGTACCAGGCAGTAAGCTCGTGGGCGACAGGTCGGGCATACTGATAGCGACATTGGTGTTGCTGTTGTTGCTGTTTGAAATGTTTCTGTCGTTCTACTGAGGCCACCCCAAAAAGGAACACTCATAACATACAGTCTGGAGCGGGCATGGAGGGGGGGGGGCGCTTTCCTAAAAAAACACATCTGCTCTGCTCGCCAATATTTCATTGCTGCAACCGCTGCGTGTTTATGTTTTAGCAAAACATTTACAGAGCTGAATATATTTTGCTTTTTTGATTAAGAATTAATGTTCTCATTTCATTTACCCACATTTTCTCCACTTTTTATATAGGGTTATTCGTCACTCCTATTCTGTGTCCTGTAGTATGGCGTGAATCTTTGATCTAGACGGCTGAGTGGTTAGGGTAGGACACACTTTCTTTTTCTCTGTGAGTGTGTGTGTGTGTGTGTGTGTGTGTGTTTTAACCATTACACTTCCTAGGCTCCCTGATGCAATGGCCCTATACATGCCTACCTATCTATGTGGCTCCTTGCCTAAGACGTCAGTGCGGACTACTACACTCGTCTCTCTGAAAAAGTCTTTTTAAATAGTTTACACCCATAAGTCATTTGATGCTTACAATTACATACATCCAGGCAATGCACTTGCATATCCATACACAGGGTAGGTTCAACAACCATACATATTGTAGCTTGTACAGGATCATGGTCACGGCAACCAGTGTCCTGGCAGTGATGAAAATGAGAAATATTGCCCCTAGGGCAGGATCTCAAACCCGCACCTCTTGCTATTCCCAAGATTGCATGCTATCCATTACACAACCTAAGCTCCCTGACGCATAACTGTATATGTGGCTCTTTGCCTCAGTGGTCAGTGCAGACTACTACATTATCTTAATACAACGTGATAAGGCTTCGTTTGTATGGGTGAGTTAGCTGGTTTGGTGGAGCTGGGGTGATTTGGGCGAGGTGAATTAGGTTTTCTTACTTAGATAATTAAATCCGAATAATACAAAATAATGGCGATTTAGGGCGAGGGCATGGTTTGATGGTGGGTTGTTTTGGTGGGTTTTTTTTTAGGGAGAGACGAGGGAATTGAGTGGGGTTTTCCTCTCTTTGTTTAAAGTTGTATAGTCCGATGGTTTTGAGTTTCTATCATCTTCTGAGATAAATATATTAGGTTGATCGTTATAATCTACTTTACTTTAATTTGAAGTCACTTTTATTTTAAATGGATAACTTCTGAGATATTTGAAGTGCAACTATGCAAAATTAATTTAGGCAAACACATCAAAATTGTCTTGGTATTCCCTTCTATGTGGCGACAAATGTTTAATAACTGCACCAGTGTTTAAGTTAGGTTTGTAGGATAAAATCTAGATAATTGTTTTGGTTTTGAACATTTGATGTTTTCATCGGACTGTGCAGCTTTACAAAAATGATTAATGTGATCGATCCTACTCAGTGGACCGATTTGCAGTTTGGGCTATTTTCCGTTCCAACTAGTGGTCCACAACTGGTTCATCAAAGGCTATGGTATGTGCTCTCCTGTCTGTGGGAAAGTACATATAAAAGACCCTTTCCTGCTTACCGGAAAGAGTAGGCTATATGGCGGCAGCTGGTTTCTTCCAAAGAAATATGTCAGAATGACCATATGTTTGACATCCAATAGCCGATGATATAAAAATCAATGTGCTCTAGATGCGTAGTAAAATAAAAACAAGTTTTACTTTTGGTCAGATGGGGGATGGTAGCGAATTGTTAGCGATGCGGAAGGAAGTGAGAATTTTAGAAGACCTCCTACGTAGATATAGATCGACGGAGACTATGCTAGGTGGATATGTTCCTCATATCTCAGGGGTGGGGTGGGGGTGGGGTGTGGGGGGGGGGGGGGTGCTGCGCCGCTGGGTGGAGGAGGAAGGGCGGAGAGGGGGTAGAGGGTGGAGGGCGCCTCATCTGAAACCCTCACTTTACTTTGTATGGATTATCAGATCGATGTTCCCACGCGGGCCTTTCCTGGGCGCTCTGGGGAAAGTATCAGTGGGGGTGGGGGTGGGTGGTGTGTGGAGGGAGGGGGGTACTCCCGGTATGAGACATCGATATCACAGAGAAATCTTCTCCTGCACCTCTGACCTCCCCCCCCCCACCCCTTAAACACCTCAGCCGAATCGCCCTGCCTCTATCACCTGCAGTTTTTATATATATATATATGGTGTATAATGCAATATACGAGTATAAATGCAAAGGGAACATATACTTTTTATATCTATTCCTCTTTGGCACATTGGTGGAGTGCCCTCCCCAGCTGTCGGGTAATTGGTGGGTGTCCCCCCACCCCTTAAACACCTCAGCCGAATCGCCCTGCCTCTATCACCTGCAGTTTATATATATATATATATATATATATATATATATATATATATATATATATATGGTGTATAATGCAATATACGAGTATAAATGCAAAGGGAACATATTTTTTTATATCTATTCCTCTTTGGCACATTGGTGGAGTGCCTCCCCACCTGTCGGTTAATTGGTGGGGTCCCCCCCCACCTTAGACACATTGTACGTAATTGATATATATATATATTATATATATATATATTATATATATATATATATATATATATACCACCATCACCACTAATACCACCATCACCACCACTCCACCACCACCAACACCACCATTATTACCACCATCACCACTAATACCACCATCACCACCACTCCACCACCACCAACACCACCATTATTACCACCATCACCACTACTACCACCATCACCACCACCACTATTACCACCATCACCACCACCCCCACCACTAGCCACCACCACCGCCACCACGACCACACGACGACGACATGTTGTATCAGTGCCCTAAGGCCTGCGTTGTGTGTGAGATGACTGAAAGCAAAAAAAAATTCCATTCCAGTTAAAGTTGCATAATCCGATGGTTTTGAGTTCCTGCCATATTTGTGTTATTGATAAATATTGATGGGTATAATCTAGATTACTTTAATTTGAAGTAACTTTTACTTTTAACAGTCAACTTTGGAGATATTTCAAGTGAAACCATGGCAAGTTAATGTTGCTGCGCACACCGAAATGCTCGACTTCGAAGGCTTTGCAGCAATAAATATGTATTTAATGCACATGTTTCTAAATTTGGATATGTAGGCTCAAATCTAGGTAAATGTTTTGGTTTTATAAAAGTTTATGCTTTCATTGGATTATGCAGCTTTAGATTGCTCTTGGCGATTTGTGTTGGTGAGACGGTTGATTTATAGGTAATTAGTACCAGCATTGTGGTTGGGATGAGGACGGGAGATGCCAACATCCCAGAGTCTCTGCAGCTGGCGCCGGGCGGCCATGGGGAGAGGGGAGGCAGGAGAGGATGGGAGCTGCTGTGTTTGTAGAGTTAACGTTGTATGGTCTGAATCAATTTTGGTGTGCATTCTCACACCATAGGGTTCAGCAATTGCATTGATTTAGAAAATTCGCTTTTATCGGACTATGCTGTTTTCACTACATTATTGCCACATGCATGCTGACTGTTTATATATTTATCTGTACACTCACATAGTATGTGTTTATGTCTATATATGTATGGCAGTAGCATGCTGAGATGGGGGTGGGGGGTGGGGGGGGGGGGGGGGCAGCGGTGTGATGACCCGGGCATCCATATCAGGGCATATTTAAAATGTCTTCCTTACTCACAGGAGGGGGGATGGGTGGGGGAGAGGGGTGACATGGGTAAGGTGGGAGAGGGAGGGGTTGTGAGGTGGGTGAGGGGAGTGGGTGAGTGATGGGGAGGGAGGGTGGGTGGAGGGAGAGGGGTTGTATGGGTAAGTGAGGGAGAGGGAGGGGTTGGTGAGGTGGGTGAGGGGAGTGGGTGAGTGATGGGGAGGGAGGGGTGGGTGAGGGAGAGGGGTGTCATGGGTAAGTGAGGGAGAGGGAAGGTGGGTAAGGTTGGGGTGGGTGAGGGAGGGAGGGAGGGGTGGGTGAACGGGAGGGAGTAAGTGAGGGGAGGGAGGGTGGGGTAGAATGCGTGGGTGAGGGGAGGGTGAGATGGCTAGGGGAGGGGTGAGGGAGGGTACAGTGACACCTCCCTGCCAGCAATTGGCAGTCGCTATTCCGATCTACCATCACATTATTAAAAATGCCCACTTTACCGTCGCATTATTAAAGTCTTTCCTTTTACCATCATATTATTAAAAACATCCACTTTACCGTAACATTATTAAAGACTTTCCTTTTACCATCGAATTATTTTTAAAAACTCCCACTTTCCCATCACATTATTAAAAGCTTCCCTTTTACCATCACATTATTAAAAACTTCCACTTTACCATCACATTATATTTTTTTTAATGCCCACTTTACCAGCACATTAGTAAATACGTTCCTTTTACCTATTTCCTATTTTTTTTAAACACTTTCCCATCACATTATTAAAAACTCCCACTTTCCCATCACATTATTAAAAACTTCCCTTTTACCATCATATTTTTAAAGACCTCCACGTTACCATCGCATTAGTAAAAACTCCCACTTTACCATCACATTGAAAACTCGCACTTTACTATCACATTATTGAAAACTTCCCTTTTACCATCACATTATTGAAAACTCCCACTTTACCATCACATTATTAAAAATTCTCACTTTATCTTAGTAATACGTCAACTTACAAGTAAGTCTAGTACTGCTTCTATATTAGTTGAACACTCGCTCCCCATTGGGAAGGTTGTGGAATCGAACCGGTGTAGTGGGCCGGGAGGTGAATAGTTAGTGGAGTGGGCCGCTAGGACCCGTGAGGTGAATAGTTAGTGCAGCGGCCCACCGGGACCCTTGAAATGAATGGTTAGTGAAGCATCCCGTCGGGACCCAGGAGGTGAATTGTTAGTACAGCGGCCCGCCGGGACCTGTGAGGTGAATGGTTAGTGCAGTGGCCCGCCGGCACCCGTGAGGTGAATGGTTAGTGCAGCGGCCCGCCGGGACCTGTGAAGTGAGTGGTTAGTGCTGCGGCCCGCCGGGACCCGACGGTGTGTGGTGTCTCGCCTTATTTGGGCATGACCCGCCCCGACGCGATCAGTCAGTCTTGAGTCTTGGTTAGCGCCGTGACGTCATCGGAGGGAAGGCGAAATGTGTCCCATAATCCATCATGCCGGGCACCTTCCTCCACCAGCCGGAAGGACAGGGTGCCAGGTGGGAGGGAGGGGGGAGGGTGAGGGGGTGGGCATATAAACCAGGCACTCTGTATTTCACTGGGTATCAGCTAGGCTCCGCTATGACGGGCATTTTTACACTTTGTATATCTTTGTGACTGTTTTTTCCCCGTTACTCTAGCAATTGGCAGGAATTCCAATTAGAAGTGTGCAATGAATAACATAGTGAAGCATTGCGTATGTGGATGTGTGACGCTGTGTTGGCTCATGTGGCTTTTAGTGCCTGGTTTTTTTTGCATGTTACTCTAGCAAATGGCATGGATTCCAATTAGACGTGTGCAACAAATAACGCAGTGAAGCATCGTGTATGGATGATGCTGTGTTGGCTCGGGCAGCTTTCCATCCCTGTTTGTGCACATTGCGAAGGCAATTGGCAGGGATTCCAATTAGAAGTGTGCAACGAATAACGCAGCGAAGCGATGTGGATGTGTGACGCTGTGTTGGCTCATGTGGCTTTTTGTGCCTGTTTTTTGGCATGTTACTATAGCAATTGGCACGGATTCCAATTAGAAGTGTGCAACGAGTAATGCAGTGAAGCATTCTGGATGTGGATGTGTGACACTGTGTTTCCCCCTGCAGCTTTTTGTGCTTGTTTTTGCATGTTTCTATAGCAATTGGAAAGGATTCAAAATAGACGTTTCCAACGAATAACGCAGTGAAGCATTGTGGATGTGTGACGATGTGTTGGCTCAGGTGGCTCCTTTCCCTCAGATATCAAATCTGTTGGTCAGTAATCGCGACAGTGATGGGTCAAGTGACCCGGTCTTAGAAATTCTTTGCTGATATTTTGTTTTCACACATAACCCTACCCACGACCTAAGCACATACCACCACTACACGTCACTGCTGCACACCACATCATTAAAGTTGCATATTCTGATAAAAGCATAAACTTTTCAAAAGAAAAGCACTTATTTACACTTGAACCTACATAGCCAACTTATAAGTTCTATATTGGTGTGAAGGGCGTTCTAAGCAGTGATGAAAGATCTCCGCGATTCCGCGGATTTCCGGGATTTTCAATCCCGCAACATGTGGTGCAGACGGTGCAGACGGCGCAGCACCATCAGCGTATTATACTAATGAATGCTCCAAATGACGCAGCACTAATACATGCTTCAAAGGGCTCAGGACTATCAGCGTATATCAATATATATGAAACCTGATTTCCGGAAATTTTCCCCCGATTCCCTGACAATGCTATGCCTATGGGACAATATCAGCATTTCCGCTTTTTTCCCCGGAGACCACTTTCATCCCAACTAAGTCAATTTAGAGCTGCGTAGTTCGATGAAGCATCACCTTTTCAAAGCCAAGACAATTATTTAGATTTGATTCTGACGTAGATAATGATGCATATATTAAGCATGTATTGCCACATAGAAGGGAATAATGAGTAAATTTAATAGACCCTCTTACTGCAGAAGCCTATGGTGTGCTTGCCAAAACTAATTTGACATGTTTCCACTTCAAACATTAAAAATAATTGGCCATTTAAAAAAAAAATCACTTCAAGCTAAAGTATGATAGATTATAACAATCAGTTTAATATATTTATCGCAGGAAAGGAACAGAAACTCAATAATATATTTATCTCAGGAAAGGAACAGAAACTCAAAACCATCGGACTATGCAGCTTTAATATAACTATGGGACTATGCAGCTTTAATAAAAGCATGTTACTCTTGAATCCAATGGGATGATTGTTTTGACAACCATGGCAAAATTAATTTAGTATGTTTAACCTCTAATATCGGATAAGTTACTTATTTTAAAGCAAAGTTAAAGCTGCATAGTCCGAGGAAAACATCAAATTTTCAAAAGAAAATCAATTATCCAGATTTGATTCTACAAATCTTAACTTAGATACTGGTACATTGATTACGCATTTGCGGCCACATAGAAGGGAAGAGTGAGGCAATTTAGTCGAATCTGTTACTGCAGAAGCCTATGGTATCAGAGTTTTGGCGTGCTTGCCAAAATTAATTGAGCATATTTGCACTTCAAATATTTCAAAAATTAGCCATTTAAAATAAAAGTTAGTTCAAATTAAAGTAAGATAGAGTATAATGATCAAGCTAATATATTTACCCCAGAAAATGAAAGAAATTCAAAACCATCGGACTATGCAACTTTAATTCAAGCTAATGTGAGTCAATTATAACACAGACGCTCATTTCCTTCTGGTGACCTACTGACCCATTCACTCTCTAACATCGGCTACACACACAACCACAGACAACGTGGTCAAACCAAGCCAACTCATCCAAACGTGACATGGCTGTGCTGCACAGCTGTATTATTGATCATACATTATGTCAATCCATAGCTTTCTAGTGCCTGTCACACTATGGCGGATTGAGCAACGGACAAAACCGGACAAATAATATTCTAGTCTGGTGTTATTCGGACTTGAAATGTATTGATTATGTAACGGACAGGTAACGGATGTGTAATGGGTATGTAACAGACGAGGAACGGACGGTAACGGATAGTCAGTCCGGCGCAATCTGTTACAAGTTTTGTGCATGTTCAAAACTTGTAACGGATCAGGCTGGATATCAACGGACATGCAACGGACATAAACCAGACTTTGCCAGATATCAACGGACTTTATTCGGTTTCTTTCCATTTCCCCAATCCGGCGATGTGTGACAGAGCCTACGCGTATTACTTACAGTACCACCCCCTGACGTACGAGTATGCATCAGGAAATATAAACAGCGTAAATAACTGTCACGCCGCATAGCTGGAAGACTGGTGCCCCAGGTCTGAAACAAAAATATCAATAACTTTGTCCGATGAATAAAAATTACATTTATCAAAGAAAGTAACGGGAGCAGTCGTTTCTCTGCATTAAAAAAAAAAAACTCAGAAGAAAAGAAAAAACAAAAACACAAAAAGACACCCCAAAAATACTGCACAAGACGACGTCATGGATGGAATACAGCAAAACCAGCATTGCATTATACAGAGCTGGATACTCCACAGACTCACACTCACACTCACACTCTAGAGTGTGGCGCGCCTGTCACGTGACCCTTTCCGCCGTCTTCCATCTATAAGCGCGTTCCCGCGACCTTTGACCTCCCGGCCGGGGAGTGGGCGCTTTTGACGGATGCGTCTCTGGCGGCCGGTGCGGGGTGCAAAGCCCGCCGGGATCAAGTCGCACACCCCCACTCGCGCTGAAACAAGATGCACATCGGGCACTTCCGGTTTGTTGTAGGATAAAGGGCACTTCCGGTGGTGGTGTTTGTTGTTGTTGTTGGTTGTGGTGGTGATGGTGGTGGTGGTGGTAATATAAGCGACAGTCTGTGAAGAGGTGGTTAGAAAGCGAGTGATCAGCAGGAGAGGATGGGAGGCGGCGTTTCGTCACGTCACGTCACGTCGTCACGTCAGCCCGCGCCGTCGCGCACTGTCGCGCCGCTGTCGTTCAAAGGGGCTGGTGCCGGCGGGCTGGTCGCCGGGTGACGCCCTGCCGGGACGCTGGGTGGCACCTTGCCGGGGGGACCAGACGGGATGGCCGAATGAGTTAGAGCGTCCGTCTCCCGTGCTGGTAGATCGTGGGGTCGAACCCTGGTCGAGTCAAACCAATGACTTAAAAATTGATGCTTGTCGCTTCCTAGCCAGGCGCTCGGCATAATTAGGGCAAGGCAAGGACTGGTGTGCTCAGTGTCAGGATAATGTGACTGAGTCATGGTGCTGGCGGCCTAGTTTCCCAGTGGGACAGCACTATAAAGTTGCCATGAGTGCGTGCTGTCACAAGTCGGTACCCGTCCTGATATGACCTTAGATGTTGCTAGGACGTAAAACAACAACAAACAAACAAAACCTTGCCGTGATGCCGGGGGACGAGCTGTCGGGACGCCGGCGTCCCCTGCTGGCGTCCGTCAGTGCGTATGCATGGTGGACATGTAGCGCGGTCACGTGACGTGGGATCTCGGAGGGAGTGTAGGGGTGTAGGGGTGTGACTGAATGCTGTCCTGTTGTCGGGTGAAACGACACATACACAGGTAGGCGTGGGTAGGTGGAGTGTTCCAGGGAGCCGAGATGGATTAATGGTTAGGGAGCCCCACCTCGAAATGACAGAAATGTGCCTTCAATTCCCAATCTAGATGTGATGTTGCAGGGTTTATAGGGGTGTTTTGTTGTTGTTGCAACAACAAACTCAGGTGCCAATACCAGGAGGCTGTATATGCTGAGGGATGTATGTATGGGTGATGAATCTGCTCTGTGGTGTGTATATAATGGACGCGCGCTCTCATGAGGTTTGTAATCCTAAGTTTGAGATGTGTAATTCCAGGGGGGACGCTTCGCGTGTGTGTGGATGTGTGTGTGTTTATGTGTGTGGATGTGTGTGTATGTGTATGTATGTGTGTGTCTCGGTGTGTCTCTGTATGTGTGTGGATGCGTGTGTGTGTCTATGTGTATGCGTGTATATGCGTGTGTATGTGTATATGTGAGTGTATGTGTGTAGGCATATGTGTGTGTGTATGTGTCTGTATGTGTGTGCATGTGTGTGTGGAGTGCTGATTGTTTTTGCGGGCTGGGTACTCGGGGTGTTGGTGTGTGTGTGTGTATATATGTGTGTGTATATGTGTGTCTATCTGTGTGTGTGTATATGTGTGTGTGGAGCACTGATTGTTTTTGCTGGTTGGGTACTCAGGGTGTTGATGTGTGTGTGTGTATCTGTGCGTGTGTATATGTGTGTGTGTATATGTGTGTGTATTTATGTGTGTGTATGTGTGTGTGGAGTGCTGATTGTTTTTGCCGGCTAGGTACTCGGGGTGTTGGTGTGTGTGTATGTGTATCTGTGTGTGTGTCTATGTGTATATGTGTGTGTGTATGTGTGTGTGGAGCGCTGATTGTTTTTGCCGGCTAGGTACTCGGGGTGTTGGTGTGTGTGTATGTGTGTGTGTATCTGTGTGTGTGTATGTGTGTGTGCGTGTGTATATGTGTGTGTGGAGCACTGATTGTTTTTGCCGGCTGGGTACTCGGGATGTTGGTGTGTGTGTATATGTGTGTGTGTATATGTGTGTGTGTATGTGTATCTGTGTGTGCGTATGTATGTGTGTGTATGTGTGTTTGGAGCGCTGATTGTTTTTGCCGGCTGGGTACTCAGGGTGTTGGTGTGTGTGTATG
The DNA here is from genome assembly GCA_030323885.1 of Branchipolynoe longqiensis. Lineage (NCBI taxonomy): Eukaryota > Metazoa > Annelida > Polychaeta > Phyllodocida > Polynoidae > Branchipolynoe > Branchipolynoe longqiensis. The sequence continues at coordinate 21,781,613 of CM059192.1, read as the reverse complement.
TGTGTGTGTATCTGTGTGTGTGTCTATGTGTGTGTGTGTATTCGTTTTTGCCGGCTGGGTACTAGGGGTGTTTCCCGCTAATGGTTTGTTCTACACGGCGTCCCAGGGCAGATACTGAGATAGGGTCAGTTGTTGGTTGGTTGGTTGGTTGGTTGGTTGGTTGTTGGAATTTTACATCCTGGCAACATCCACGGTCATATCAGGATGGGCGCTGACTCGTGATAGTGTGCACTCATGGAGACTTTATAGTGCTGCCCCACTGGGAAACCAGGCTGCCCGCACCATGACATGATATCCGACTCAGTCGCACTATCCTGACACTGAGCCAACCAGTCCTTGCCCTATTCTAATAATGGCGAGCACTTGTCTAGGAAGTGACAAGTATTAATTTTTAGTCATTGGTTTGACTCTACTATGATTTGAACCCATGGGTTCGAATCCCACGATCTACCAAAATGGGAGACGGACGCTCAACTCATTCGGCCATCCCGTCTGGTGCCACAAATATATATAGAAGTACATATAATACTATGCATAATGCAAGAGCCATTAAGACCTGCTCTGGGATGATGTATAATGCTGGAGATGGGATAGAATGCTGTCTGTTATATTGTATTAGACAACATTCTATCCCATCTCAAGCATTATATTTATAGGTTGTGGATTAAAAAAAAATGTTGAGGCTGTATTTATACTGTCCATAGCATATAAGCCCGGGTACCCAGGCTTGTTTTCAATGCTGGCCAGTTGTAGTGTTGGTGTTATTTTACCACACAGTAGCTGCTGATAAGGTATTTGATTGCCCGCATTTCAGTAGCAGATAGATAATTGGTTGGTATGGTTAGTAGCCTATGTTAGTTCTTTTTGGATTTTCTTGGCATATATGTATTTTATTTTTGTCTACTCTTATTAGTAGACTAGCCTACTCCTATTTACATATCATAGGCTTTTACATAGCTGTGTGGTGCGTTATCTGGCTACTTTTGGGGTGGTTACCTTCCATTGGGCGTCCCACTGGTGACATCACCTGCCCCTTTGCAGTGCAGCTTAGTGGGGGTTTCCTAGCCTTATTTTGCACAGGTATTTTTTGTAAGTTTTTAGGTCAGGAATTTGTCGTTCCTTTACCATTTGGGCATTCCACACCCTTGATATTAGCTATTGGTTTATATTTTGTATTAGATATCTTTCAACTACACGCATACATATATATATCTATTTTACCTCGGTATGCCGCCTCTGGCTAGCCGTAGGCTAGGGAGAAGGAAGCACATCCGGGTTCCAGCACAATTAGCATAAGTAATCACACGGAGAGGACGTTTGTGAGTTGCTCCACAGGATTTATCTACTACTAACTGTCCCTTTTATCCAAAAGTAGTACTGTTTTCTTCGATTAACTTTGTTTATCATGCTCTATAGCAGTTCTTTTTATGAAAGTTCAGAAACTTTCTTTCAGTCCTGTTTGGACTTTGTACGTTTTTTAAACTACGGATAGAAATTGCGTGCCGCTGGCACAAAACGAAACCGATACTGAGTTCTATCGCACCTGTTTTTCAGACAGGGCGACATGGCAACCCGAGTTGACATTTCCTAAGAAAAGTTCTCCCGGAGATCCTTATCAGAGGAGTGAGGTTAGGGGATGTTCCTGGGTGATTTTTTATAAACACCCTCTGACCGCCGGGTTAAGGCGAACCTCCGAGTTTAGTTATATTTTCTCCAACTTGTTGGCGCTGTTGCCACAGGTGGGAGAAGTGTACGGAACAGAGAGAGGCATACACGGCGATCTCAACGCCCATCAATGCCCTCCGTTTGGTTGTTTCGTTACCACACTCCTACGGCAAAATTTAGCTTCACGCCTGTACTGACACGTTGCAAAAACACGTCTCTGTACCATGTTCCTCAACCAGTTTACTGGCTTACACTGGTGTAGTTGGAGTGATTTCCGGGTTAGTAACGCTTTGGTTTCGTTACGGTTTCACGATGGGCCATCGCCCGGAATATTAAGCCGCCAGCTGCAGCGGTGGGTGTCCCACCGGACGGATTACGATTCGTCTTCCACCGGCTACGGCTTCCGCCGTCCCACATCCTGGGCTCATGCCTCGGATCAAGACAGTGATCACGCCCTCAACCAGTGGGGTGGGAGGCGAAAATGGCGGAGATGATGGACGGAGAAGATGGCCTTTTCCAGGCGCAGACCTTTCCCAAGGATCCTTCCCAAATCCTGATGAGATTGGGAAGACTTTTCTGAGGACGAAGTGGGCACGCTTTCGCACTGAGGTTCCGAAACCGAAAGCGCGGGGCAAGAAAACGCCGCCCCAGTGCAGCTGTTCTGGTGACGAGTTCTACAAAGAAAGCGCAAAGCTAAGCGCTCCCAAAAAGTCCAAAAAGAAGAAGAAGAGAAGAGTTAATCCTCTTAGACTCGTCGTCCGACTTTCTTCCACCGAGTCGGATTCGGACAACGGAAATCGAGCGGGTTGTCTACGCCAAAATAGGCGTTAAAGCTGCAAGAAGATTGTCAAAAGAAAAGCTCAGAAAGTGGCAACCACTACCATGATGCGCAAAACGGTGAATAGCCATTTCATACGTTTAAACCGATTCGAAAAGTCAATCAAACATGTTGACTGAGCAGATATTTCAGGAGTTAAGGGCATTCTGTTCGGTTTTTCACAAAGGATGGGATTCCGGCATTCATCTTTCCGACGAACGCCGTCGTTATGAAACTTCCCTTGCCTGATCCATAAGGGCAGGTTTTGGGTGCCTTGACGTTGTTTCCTGGGCTAACAGGATGCAGACAGAGAACAAGTCTCGTTCTTTGGCGCGGTATGGAGGGGCATAGCTTTGTAGCAGCCGCTAGTAACTACATGACCCATCGGAGATTTGAAAACGTTTCAAATCGGTCCTCCACAGATGCCGAAAAGAGGTTGCCCGCACTCGACAAGGTAACGGCCATGATGGTAAGGAATACCACCGGTATTCCGGACTACCCCTTCAAGAGCAATACCGCTGATAAAATCCAAGATGTTTGGGGGGTCAGCTAGCTTACCCTGTACACAAGGTAGAGGTCGACTACAGAGTGCTAAAAACACTGTGAAGCAAATGAGTCGTCGCTTCAAAAACCCCAGCAGGGTTTCAGAAAGTCTAGGACGGATATTTTCGATTCCTGCAGAGGAGGAAGGCCGTTCCAGGGGCGGGACCGTCCTTCAGTTCAAACCAGCGAGGAATGGGCCCCGCCAAGGCGACAGGCCGGCCTCAAAAATGGAACGACAACCGCGGCTCAAGAGGGATTTCGTTCCCAAGCCCCAGTTCCCGAAACAAGGGAACAAGTAGAGATTTCCACACAAAAGTGCCGCCTCTGACCCTTTAACATGTCACGGGAGGAAAACTCAAATGAAGTAGCCTTTTTCAAGCAGGAATGTTTCTAATTGTTTACTCAATGGCAACAGCTTAACACTAATCAGAGGTCCTGAATTTGTTAAGCATTCACATCCCTTTCACACAATTGCTATACAAAAGAGTGCGCCTTTCTATCAGTTTATTCACTAGAAAAATCTCTGCTAGAATCACCAGGTTTACTGTTTGAATCTTAAGGGCTTGTCAACAGAGTTTTGACATATGATGGGGAATATATTTCCAATTTCTTTCTCTACTTCCTAAAACCTGATGGTTCAATCGAATGATTTTAGATTAACCTCAGTTGAATGAAATTATTGAATACAACATTTCAAAATGTTTTCTTTAGAAACAGCTCGTGATTTAATTACCCAGGGTGTTGGCTTAGGAGTTACTGTGTTGATTTAAGGATGCGTACCTACACCGCTCCTATTCACCAGAAGATCGGAAAAATAATAGTTTTCTATGGAATTGGCACAAACTTTTGAATTTACATGTTACCTAATGGGTTGGCCCTGCGCACCGCGGTCTTTTACTAATTTGTTGAAACCATTTTTGCACACATGGCAAAATTGGGGCATTGTATGTTTCCATACCTAGATGATTCATTTATTATGGGCCAATCTTTCACGCAATGTGAACTCGCTGTTAAAGATTTATGCAACATTTTCACAAATTGGGTTTTCTTCATACATAACAAGAAATCGGTTTTTTCTCCTACTCAGGAGCTTAAGTGTCTCGGGTTCATTTCTGAACACCAGGCTTATGGACCGTTGCGCCTTACACGCCAAAAGAAGATAAGCTTTACGCACAGCGATACAAGCTGTTAAGACACTTCTAGGCCAAAGATTAGAACAGGGATCGCAGGGTCCTTATCGGGGTCATGGTTTCGGATAGTCCAAGCTATTCTATACGGAGCGGCAACATAAATCCCTCGAAATTGATAAAAATTAGGCGCTGGCCGCGCACAGGAAAACTTTGAACAAGACCATATTTATTTCGGGCGAACGGCCTCGCCGGACATTTGATTGGTGGCTAAAACCACTTTGACCATTCCCCCAATCCCATTAGGAATGGGAGAGCTGACACTACGTTACCACGGGGACGCGTCTCTCCAAGGGTGGGGAGCACATCAAAATGATTGCTGTAGCAACGGGAGGAAGATGGCTAGAATCGGAACTCCCCGATCAATATAATCGTTCGAGAAACTAAGGGCCCATTTACTTGGGATTAACCAGTTAGTAAAAATACCAAAAATAATGTAACGTATCCTCACGGAATACCACCACAGCTATGGCTTATGCAGAAATATGGGAGGTACAAAATCGATTTAAATGTAATGCAATGGACTTCTCATTTGGAAACTGGGCTCAACCTTTGATGGTCTGGTTAAACTCGTTATCACTTCCAGGCACACAAAATTGTCTAGCTGTACAGATGAGTCGCCGTTCCATGATCACTTAAGAGTGGTCAACTTAATCCATACCATTTTTCAAACACATTTGTCGCACAGGGGGTTCACCTCATATTCGATTGTTTCGCTTCGCGTACTAAACTTTAAAATTCCAAATATGTTTCGTGCACGGAACCCAATGCTTGGCACATTGATGCCTTCTCCCTAAAGTGGCGACATCATTTCTTTTTAACATTTTCCCCCCTTTACTATCATTAGCAAAGTCGCCAGAAAGAATCAAATGGAGGGGAGACACACGCCTACCTCATCGTCCCGGTGGCACACGCAACCGTGGCTACCGACGTTACTCGCCACAGCCTAAAAGCAGCTTCGCTTCCCAAGATTCCGAGGAAACCATACATCAGGGACCACTAGGAAAGCCATCGGGAAAACGTCTGTCGACAACTCCGTTAGTGGCAGTCCTTTTTTAAATAAATATTTAGAACAGTTTGGCCTTAGACAAAAATTTACACAACAGCGTTTGGTTGTTGATGCGTGGAGAAAAGGGAACGGTGGAAAATGGATACTACGTATTTAAAGAAATGGGGTATTTATTGCCTGCTTAAGAAAGTCAAGCCCAATATGACTCCACAGTATCCCAGGTAGGACTCTTCCTACGTTACCTAGAGGGACGAAAGGCTAGGTTAATATGGCGTATTAACGCTGCCAGATGTGCTTGTCGATAATCCTACGCGGGTTAATGGACAAAACAATTGGGTAACACCCTTGTTATTTGTTGGATTCATTAACCGATCAATTTATCAGGAGGAAAATCGCCTAAACCAAATATAATAGGTTTTGGGATGTTTCTCTAGTGATTCAACCTCTTCAAGAAATGGCCAGAAAATAAGTTTCTGGACGTTAAACTTTTAGGTGCAAAGTCGCAGTTTTGCTTCTCATGGTCACTGGACATCAGAGGCCAAAACTTATAGTTGCCCTGGTCGCTGAATGGTCTAGAAATTGACCCGTAAAGAGGCCACGTTTGATTTATAACCTTTATTAAATCAACCGATTAGAGTGACCCTTTCTACGATAGGGGTGTCCAGTTTCCCTCAGGATCGCAAGTAATGTGTCGTAGTCTGCCGATACGGAAATTTATATATCCAAGACAATTAATAAGAAACTCAAGGACAGGCTATTGTCAGCTTTATTAAGCCACACAAGGCAATTTCAAGGGGATACCCCTCGCTATCATACCCACGATTGGACAATGAATGTGTTAAAAACTGGACGGGGAGTAAATACAGACAGGTAACTACATCGCACTCAAACGTTGGTGCAATGGTGTCCAAGGCAAATTGCTAGGCATCTCCGTTTAATAGGATCCTAGCTCACGCGGGGATGGAAAAACCGCTTTTACTGCGTTTGCTAGAACATTACCACAAAACGACTAGAGACGCCTCATCCGATAGCGCACAGGCCTACTCACTACTGAATGAAAGAGAGGAGAGGTAAGAGAACAACTCATTGGTTTTCCTCTTTTTTTGCCATACAAACGACTTTTCCATTGTTGCATTACATAAGACATAATCACTAAAGAATAATATACAAAACAAGAATATCAGGATAAAAATTATTTTACGTAAAGGTTCTCCTGAGCCTACGGCTAAGCCAGAGGCGGCATTACCGAGGTTTAAAATAGATTAGTTAGACGATTCGTACCTGGGTTATAGATGATGGATAACTAGTGTTTTACCGAGGTAGAAGCATCGGTTAGACGTGGGGGGGCGCCCACCCACCACGCTGCCAGTCTAGTCAGCACTCAATTTAGCATGAGGGTCACTTGACCTTAGGTTGTTTTTTAGAATCATTTTTATCCTGAATTGTAGGTAAAGATTGCTGGACCCGGATGTGCTTCTTCTCCCTCATCGCCCACGTTCTAACCGAGGCTTCTACCTCGTAAAACAATAGTTATCATCATCTTACCAGGTAAGATTCGTCTAACTAATCTATATATATTAAGTTCATCACTATGATCTACTCGATGTTTGGTATCATTCTCTGCCAGTTCATCAACTGTATATACCGATGTAGGTCAGCACTGCTCGTTGGAAACCCCTGCCCCCCCCCCTTACACATCCGCCTCCCATGCCCCACCGACTATATACAGTAATAATACATAATCTAACGACCCTCCACAGATCGACCCACTCCCCTATATCGATCGCTATATTTTGGGTCCCAAATAATCCCGTTGTAACCATATTCTTAATCACTAAAAACCGACCACCTCCCTAAATGGACCACTTAAAGTCGGGCCACACGCGTCGGTCGATTTAGAGAGGTTTTACTGTATACCGTATTCTCGTGGGTTAGCACCCTGCTGGGCATTTAAATTGGCAAATCACTGAATTGTGTAGCGGGGGGGGGGGGGGGGGGGGGGGGTTGCGGGCATTTACCCACATATGGGCATTCAGGGGGTGGATGTTTACAAAATATTGGCCAAATGGAGGGTGGGCGTTAAACCCACACATGGGCATTAAACCACGAGAATATGGTATATCCGTTTTTTGTGGCGCTGGTCGGTAGGATGGAGTCAGTCTGTATAATAAAGTTTGGATTGCATACATTGAACTCATGCCCTCCCGCCCAAATTTATCTCCGAGAGGGCAGACTTTGGAGTGAGCAGACCGGGTTCAGTGAAAAGCACGCATTTAGTGCGCATGATCAGCAGCCTAATGGAGGGCAGCAGGCATTCTCAGCTGGCCTCCGTAATGGTGTAATGCGCATGCTTTGTGGCCCGGATGGAGCGGGTCGGCTGCCAGCACTAGGCTAGTAGGGATAGGTTACTTAAATGACGGAACGGGCGAAGGCGAATTAGAAATAGTGATGTGTGTGACGGAATTTGCTGTTTATGTTCATGTAACGGATTATATATGTGTGAGTGTTTATATATAACTGTATATATATATTATATATATTATATGTCTCAAAAGGTGATAACTCTTCTTTTTTTTGTCCACGTAACGATTGACAAAAATTAGCACAGAACGGTTTACACTGAAAACACAAAGGACCTTTGCTTATAAACTTAATATGTATTCTATGGGATTAGAAAAAACTAAATAGTTTATCATGGCAAATTGCAGAGCAGATAGTATGTTGATCTTTAAAATGGACAACAGATTTTTGTCACAAATTCTGTAGCACCTTTTGAGACAAGCATCATATACATATATTACTATATATTTATATATATATATATATATAATATATATAATAGATATTATATATATTTTATATATTATTGACTATAATATATATATATATATATATATATATATATATATATTATAGTCAAGCGTATCTAAATCGACCGACCATGAGACCGACTTTAAGTGGTCCATTTAGGGAGGTGGTCGGTTTAGAGAGTTAGAATATCCTTACAATGGTATTGTTGGGACCCAAATAAAGCGATCGATATAGGGGAGTGGTCGATCTGTGGAGAGGTCGATATAGAGCGATTTTACTGTATATATATATATAGAGAGAGAGTGAGAGAGAGAGGAGAGAGAGAGAGGAGAGAGAGAATTAAAGGGAAAATCATATGAGTTACCAGGTGCCACCGGGATTAGGCTACATAAATGACGGAACGGATTAAGGCGAATCAGACAAAATGAAGTATATGAGGCAATTTGCTGTTTATATTTGTATAGCCGATTATATAGCAGGTATCTGTGTATATATAAAAAGAAAAACTCATTACGGTGAAATAGAAATAAGGAAATATGTGAGAGAATTGGCTATTTCCATTCATGTTATATTCATATAACGGATTATATAGCATGTATAAGTATATATGTGTGTGCGTATATATATATATATATATATATATATATATATATATATATATATATATATATATAATTAAAGGAAAACTCGCTATGGTGAAATAGAAATCATGAAATACATGAGTACATTTACTATTTATATTCACATAATAGAATATATAGCATGCATATATGTATATATATAATTGAAGGAATTCACTGAGCCGAAATAGACGTGATGAAATATGAGTTCATTTTTGTAATTTATATTCAGTGGTCTGCATAGCACAAACAGTTATTTTTTTCGTATAAAATAGTCAAAATAGAAATAATAGCAAATGAGTAAAAATGAATTAATATATTTGTGTTTTGTATATTATATAGCATATATATGTATACATTAGTATGTCTTCAAAGAACTGGTACATCTGTTATTATATTCACATAATGAATTATATCCAATATATATATGACAGACTTGACAAGGTGAAATATAAATAAAAAGTTATATTAGTGTATTTATGTATGCAAATAATTGGTTATAGCAGTATATATATGTATGTATACATATATATTATATACATGTATATTATATATATATTCTCTCCTAGAAGTCGCCGTCGCCTTAAAGCTGCATAGTCTGATGAAGCATCAAATTTTCAAAACCAAAACAAGTATTTCAATTTGATTCTACATATCTAACTTAAATACTGGTGCACTTGGTAAACATTTGTCACCACACAGAAGAGAATACTGAGGCAATTACTGCAGAACTTATTACTGCAGAAGTCTATGGTGTCAGAGTTTTGGCAAGCTTGCCAAAACTAATTTTGCTTGTATGCACTTCAAATATCTCAAAAGTTAGCTATTTAAAATAAAAGTTACTTCATATGAAAGAAGGGTAGATTATAACGATCAGCCTAATATGTTTATCTCAGAAAATGACAGAAACTCAAAACCCATCGGACTATGCAACTTTAAATAACCGCATGGGGCGCCATTTTAGTGCCTGGGATCCCCGAGAGGTGGCCCACGAGGTGCCTGCTGGTCACTTTATGCTGGTGCGCGATTAGTCACTTTGCTCACGGGTGTTAAGCGGCAAAGTGATACTGGCTCCTATAGCTGCAGCCATCTGTGGGCTGTATACACAGCCGCACATTGGTGAGGTAGTGCATAGAAACGGTTAGTCGCTGTACAAGGTGCACACATCCGCACATTGGTGAAACAGTGTAGCGGGATGGCTAGTTACTGTACCGGGTTGGGTGCACACAGCCACACATTGGTGAGACAGTGCAGATGGTCGACTAATCGCAAAACAGAGTACACTCAGCCACACATTGGTGAGATAGTCCAGAGTGCAGGCTAATCGCTGTACAGGATACACACAGCCACACATTGATGAGGTAGTGCAAATGGTCGGCTAATCGCTGTACATGGTACACACAGCTGCACATTGGTGAGGTAGTGCAAATGGTTGGCTAATCGCTGTACAGGGTACACACAGCCGCACATTGGTGAGACAGTGCAAATGGTTGGCTAATCGCTGTACAGGGTACACACAGCCGCACATTGGTGAGAGTGCAAATGGTGGTAATCGCTGTACAGGGTACACACAGCCGCACATTGGTGAGGTAGTGCAAATGGTTGGCTAATCGCTGTACAGGGTACACACAGCCGCACATTGGTGAGACAGTGCAAATGGTCGGCTAATCGCTTTACAGGGTACACACAGCCACACATTGGTGAGGTAGTGCAAATGGTTGGCTAATCGCTGTACAGGGTACACACAGCCGCACATTGGTGAGACAGTGCAAATGGTTGGCTAATCGCTGTACAGGGTACACACAGCCGCACATTGGTGAGACAGTGCAAATGGTCGGCTAATCGCTGTACAGGGTACACACAGCCACACATTGGTGAGGTAGTGCAAATGGTTGGCTAATCGCTGTACAGGGTACACACAGCCGCACATTGGTGAGACAGTGCAAATGGTTGGCTAATCGCTGTACAGGGTACACACAGCCACACATTGGTGAGACAGTGCAAATGGTCGGCTAATCGGTGTACAGGGTACACACAGCCGCACATTGGTGAGACAGTGCAAATGGTCGGCTAATCGCTGTACAGGGTACACACAGCCGCACATTGGTGAGGTAGTGTAATGGTTGGCTAATCGCTGTACAGGGTACACACAGTCACACATTGGTGAGACAGTGCAAATGGTCGGCTAATCGCTGTACAGGGTACACACAGCCGCACATTGGTGAGACAGGGCAAATGGTCGGCTAATCGCTGTACAGGGTACACACACCCGCACATTGGTGAGGTAGTGCAAATGGTTGGCTAATCACTGTACAGGGTACACACAGCCACACATTGGTGAGACAGTGCAAATGGTCGGCTAATCGCTGTACAGGGTACACACAGCCGCACATTGGTGAGGCAGTGCAGAGTGCTGGCTAGTCGCTGTACAGGGTACACACAGCCACACATTGGTGAGGTAGTGCACAGTGCTGGCTAGTCGCTGTACAGGGTACACACAGCCACACATTGGTGAGACAGTGCAAATGGTCGGCTAATCGCTGTACAGGGTACACACAGCCGCACATTGGTGAGGTAGTGCAAATGGTTGGCTAATTGCTGTACAGGGTACACACAGCCACACATTGCTGAGGCAGTGCAGAGTGCTGGCTAGTCGCTGTACAGGGTACACACAGCCACACATTGGTGAGGCAGTGCAGAGTGCTGGCTAGTCGCTGTACAGGGTACACACAGGCACACATTGGTGAGGTAGTGCAGAGTGCTGGCTAGTCGCTGTAGAGGGTACACACAGCCGCACATTGGTGAGGTAGTGCAGAGTGCTGGCTAGTCGCTGTACAGGGTACACACAGCCACACATTGGTGAGGTAGTGCAGAGTGGTGGCTAGTCACTGTACAAGGTACACACAGCCGCACATTGGTGAGGTAGTGCAGAGTGCTGGCTAGTCGCTGTACAGGGTACACACAGGCACACATTGGTGAGGCAGTGCAGAGTGCTGGCTAGTTGCTGTACAGGGTACACACAGCCACACATTGGTGAGGCAGTGCAGAGTGCTGGCTAGTCGCTGTACAGGGTACACACAGGCACACATTGGTGAGGTAGTGCAGAGTGCTGGCTAGTCGCTGTAGAGGGTACACACAGCCGCACATTGGTGAGGTAGTGCAGAGTGCTGGCTAGTCGCTGTACAGGGTACACACAGCCGCACATTGGTGAGGTAGTGCAGAGTGCTGGCTAGTCACTGTACAAGGTACACACAGCCGCACATTGGTGAGGTAGTGCAGAGTGCTGGCTAGTCGCTGTACAGGGTACACACAGGCACACATTGGTGAGGCAGTGCAGAGTGCTGGCTAGTTGCTGTACAGGGTACACACAGCCACACATTGGTGAGGCAGTGCAGAGTGCTGGCTAGTTGCTGTACAGGGTACACACAGCCACACATTGGTGAGGAGTGCAGAGTGCTGGCTAGTCGCTGTACAGGGTACACACAGGCACCCATTGGTGAGGTAGTGCAGAGTGCTGGCTAGTCGCTGTACAGGGTACACACAGCCGCACATTGGTGAGGTAGTGCAGAGTGCTGGCTAGTCGCTGTACAGGGTACACACAGCCGCACATTGGTGAGGTAGTGCACAGTGCTGGCTAGTCGCTGTACAGGGTACACACAGCCACACATTGGTGAGGTAGTCAGACTGCTAGCTAATCGCTGTACAGGGTACACTGTACAGGGTACACATTGGTGAGGTAGTGCAGAGTGCTGGCTAGTTGCTGGACAGGGTACACACAACCGCACATTGGTGAGGTAGTGCAGAGTGCTGGCTAATCGTGCTGCAGGGTACGCACAGCCATACATTGGTGAGGCAGTGCACAGGGTCGGCTAGTTACTGTTCAAGGTGCACACAGCCACACATAGTGAGTCTTGAATTTCATTTGCCCCATTTCAAAGCCTAGAGAAGTCTTGAATTTAATCTATTTTAAGTAATTAGTTTTGAAAAGCCTTGAATCCCATTAAACTGTTTCCACTGATGTAAATTAGTCCGAAATCACCATTCGTCATTATTGTTTTTCCATGAAATTCAAATGAAAATATTCTTGAATTTCTATAAAAATACAAGCTTGAAAAGACTTGAAATAGCCTTGAATTCCATATGTTCACATGGGTACACACCTTGTATCCTGCTATGATTTGCTGCCAACTACCTATGTGTCTTTACTTGTTCTTAGCATTGTCATGTCCACCGTGTGATCATCCAGCTAATCGACTGTCTTCTTCTGACTAAGCATAACAAATAATAATATAATGGGACGGAGATGCAAACTGCCATGGTATGGCCACATTTCCCGTTCCTTACATCTGGCCAAAGTCATCTTGCAAAGGAGCACAGCGAAAGGGGGAAGAAAATAAGGCGGACAAAGTAAGAGGTGGGACGACAACATCAGGGAATGGACAGCCCTGGAGGTCAACAAGTCCCAGAGGGCAGTGGAGAACAGCGAAAAAATGGAGAAAACTGGTTGCAAAGTTTCATCTGTGGAGCCCGAATGTCCCTTGCGGGTAAGGAATGGATGGCGATGACGGTGAATATAAATAATAATATTTAGGGTTGCGCCTGCTAAGAACCAATGGGCTCACGTCTTCATATTGCTGAACCTAATACACTGTCCGAATCGGTCAGTGACCGGCCCCGTTCAATTTTGTGGTTCGATTTGTTCTGTCTGATTGTGTGACCGATGACCAGCCGGGCTGGGCGGGTGCATTTCCCGGGTGTCTATGCCATCACAGGCACGAGCCCCTGGGTGTTGCCATTACCCGGGCCTCACCAGACAATCTGTGCAGTCACTGCCATGGTATCGGGTACAGCGCACAGCTAACAGCAATGCCACCGTTTTCTAAGGGATCTCCCATCCTGATATTACCTAATGGGGCTGTCACACTACGACGTCGGCGTAGGGAGAACGTGAAGAACGTTGAACTTCTCGGCGGGGTATGCAAATTTGGACACAAGTTGAATGTGGATGCAGCGTAGTGGACGAGAGAATAACGGCGATAAAGCGTAGTGATAGCGTCATTCAATGAGAGAGGACAACGTAATGACGCTCACGGAACGTTATGAACGTTATTCCCTCGCCAGAAGAACGTTACCTGACCTTATATACGTCATGAGACGTTGAACGTACGTTGAATGCACGTTCTCCTGACGTTCCCATTACGCCGCATGGACGTTTCCACCGGCTTTAATGTGGGTCAACGAGTGGAACGTAGTGGAACGTAGTGAGGAACGTTTGACTAACATCCGTTTAACGTCATTGACATTCACCGAACGTGTACAGAACGTACGGCGAACGTAAACCCTTACGTTCGCATCACGTCGAAAGTTTTGAACAGGTTCAAAACCTTGACGCGCGCCGACGTAACATGACGTAACGTGATGTAGCTCGACGTCATTCTGACGTCATCATAACGTAATCCAACGTAATGACGAAACGTGATCACGTCAGGCTTACGTTTGCTCGTTATGTCGTAGTGTGACAGGGGTATAAGATGCTGCCAGGACGTAATACTCCACCAACCAACCAACCTAAAGGATCTATTTCCAGTAACCACTTCCTTCTTCTTCTTCTTCTGCTTCTTTTGCTTCTTTTGGTTCTTCTTCTTCCACCGTTCGCAGTATCCGAACCGCTAGAGCACAGGCTTCCCATTCGGAAGATTGGGAGTTCGGATCCCAAATGAGTCAAACCAATGACTTTTAAAATATATTCATCCCGCTACCTAGCCTGGCACTCAGCATTACTGGAATAAGACAAAGACTGGTTACCTCAGTATCAGGATAATGTGACTGTGTGGGATATTGCGTCATGGTGCTGACGGTCTGGTCTCCCAAAGGGCACCGACTTGTGAGAGTGCACACTCATGGCGACTTGATAGTGCTGCCCCACTGGGAAATAAATCCGCCAGCACCATGACCCTGTACCCCACTCAGTCACATTATCTTGACACTGAGCCCACCAGTCCTTGCCCTATCCTAATAATGCCGAGTGCCAGGCTAGGAAGTGACAAGTATCAATTTTTACGTCATTGGTTTGACTCGACCAGGGTTCGAACCCACGAACCCTGCCTATAGTAGTCACCGTTGGCCTCGATAATGATTGGATTATGCGACTTTAAGCCGTCTCTTTGTTCTTCAGCTGACTGACTAGTTTCTTCACAAAGCTAACATTCTGGCAGCTGCTTTGTGTGATGTGTGGGCAGGTTTGTCATTACTGGCTTAGCTTTCGTTATTCATGCGGCTGCAGGTTTCAAACTCAAGCGTTGTAGGTCTGCAGATGTTTCTTTGTAATTCAGATTTGGAAGCAATTTGTAGGGTGTAGCTTCTTTTATGTTTTTGTTTGCGATAACCAATGACAATTTATCTTGCAATAGATGTTATGGTCGTATATTATAAAGATATGATTGCCTAAAGGGAAGCTGTGAACATATTGGACGTATGTCTAAAGTCAAGCTGCGTACATGTTGGTTGCATGCCTAAAGTCAAGCTGTGAACATATTGGTTGTATGCCTAAAGTCAAGCTGTGAACATATTGGATGTATCCCTAAAGTCAAGCTGTGAACATATTGGATGTATGCCTAAAGTCAAGCTGTGAACATATTGGATGTATCCCTAAAGTCAAGCTGTGAACATATTGGATGTATCCCTAAAGTCAAGCTGTGAACATATTGGATGCATGCCTAAAGTCAAGCTGTGAACATATTGGTTGTATGCCTGAAGACAAGCTGTGAACATATTGGATGTATGCCTAAAGTCAAGCTGTGAACATATTGGCTGTATGGCTAAAGTCAAACTGTGAACATATTGGATGTATGCCTAAAGTCAAGCTGTGAACATATTGGCTGTATGCCTAAAGTCAAGCTGTGAACATATTGGATGAATGCCTAAAGTCAAACTGTGGACATATTGGATGTATGCCACAAGCCAAGCTGTGAACATATTGACTGTATGTCTAAAGTCAAACTGTGAACATACTGTTGTGTGCCTAAAGTCAAACTCTGAACATATTGGATGTATGCCTAAAGTCAAGCTGTGAACATATTGGATGTATGGCTAATGTCCAGCTGTGAACATATTGGATGTATGCCTTAAGTCAAGCTGTGAACATATTGGGTGTATGCCTGAAGTCAAGCTGTGAACATATTGGATGTATCCCTAAAGTCATGCTGTGAACATGTTGGATGTATGCCTAAAGTCTAGCAGTGAACATTTGATGTATGCCTAAAGTCAAACTGTGAACATATTGGATGTATGCCTAAAGTCAAACTGTGAACATATTGGATGTATGCCTAAAGTCAAGCTGTGAACATATTGGTGCCTATAGGAGGTAGTGGTTGGTTGTTGGAATTGTACGTCCTGGCAACATCTAAGGTCATATCAGGGGTAGTGTGTCACCCTTGTAGCTCTATTTGACCTTCAGCTTCACATGACCTTTAACTTTACATGATGTATTTCAACGGTGAGTGGTAATGCTGAACAGAGAGTTATAGTATAGCTGATGGCCGGTGGTGGCGCTAATGTCGGTATAAACTGCAGGTGAATAAGTGCTGATACTGCAGAAGTGGGAATATGCAATGGTGATATTCATTTTTTTTTTTCAGAATCAATTATGCAGATATATATATGTATGAATAAGTATATGTATGCAAATGAATTCAGGCACGAAACCCTGTAAACAGCGATCCAAAGATTGAGATAAACATTGGAGTCAAACATTCAAATGGTCTCTTTTTTTATATTCTTATATTTTTGTTCATTGCTTTATAACAATCTCTTCACACACACAAAGAGGAAGTCGGGAGAAGTAAAATTAACTTCACATAAAAATCTGTTATTTTAATGACATTTTTGGATTGGTGTTTACGGGTTTTTTCCCGCATGAACTCTTCAAATGGGGCGTGCATCCCCCGCCAAGCACTGCGGTGTACACCTTGCCGGGTGCAGGTCAGTCCTCAAGAATAATGATGGGTTTTTTTTCTTGAAGGTTTATACTGCCTATCATGGATAAGTCTGAATAGACTTGTTTTCACCATTAGACAGTTTGTCGATAGAAAGCCCGAGCCTACACTTTTACCGACCCAAGGGATTTTTTTAACCTCCCATACCACATAGACATGGTATGAGAGCAACTGGCCTTTGATAACACTGTAAGTTATACACAATGGTGGAAATCCAAATTGGCAGAGGTGGGGGCATGGGAAATCGAACCACCGACCTTCAGATTAGGAGTCTGACCTAGAAAAAAAGTCAGACACTCTAACCACTCCGCCACAGAGAACACCACAACAGAGAACATGGTTAATGAGGTCTGAGCCGTCCCTTCTCCATAATGGTGGCTATATAAGAGGGGTGAGGCAAGTCTCCATGCACAGCACCAGGCACACACTGCAGTAGTACATTCTCAAAATGAAGCTGGTTGGAATGCCCAACTTGGCCGAACACTCGCTTGCTTCCCGTGTGGGCGGTCATGTGATCAATCATCAGTTGAGTCAAACCAGAGACTTACAAAAATGATACTTGCCACTACGTTGCCTGGCACACTGCAGTGCGAGGTTAGGAACGATTGTTTGTTTGGCTAAGTTTCCGAATAATGGCACTGGGTGGGATATTAGGGCCATGGTACTTGTGACTTGGTATCTCAGTGGAAAAGCATTATAAAGCCACTGAGTGCACAAAGTTACAAGTCAATACCTGTCTTGATATAATCTAATATATTTTGTGTGAATATACAAGCAAACAAACTCGTATGGGGCAGCTTTAAAGTAAGTAATATGACGCAAGCAACTTTACTTATTCAGTTATGATCAAATATCACTTATTCACAGTTAACATGATCAAATATGACTTATTCACAGTTAACATGATCAAATATGACTTATTCACAGTTAACATGATCAAATATGACTTATTCACAGTTAGCATGATCAAATATGACTTATTCACAGTTAGCATGATCAAATATGACTTATTCACAGTTAACATGATCAAATATGACTTATTCACAGTTAATATGATCAAATATGACTTATTCACAGTTAATATGATCAAATATGACTTATTCACAGTTAACATGATCAAATATGACTTATTCACAGTTAGTATGATCAAATATGACTTATTCACAGTTATTATGATCAAATATGACTTATTCACAGTTAATATCATCAAGTATGACTTATTCACAGTTATTATGATCAAGTATGACTAGTCATGATTTGCATAGCTTGAAACAATCTATTCTCTAACTTCTAAGAGTTATTTAGGGGCGCGATTATTCATGTAAGGAATACAGTCCACACGGGATGGCCGAATGAGTTAAAGCGTCCGTCTCCCGTGTTGGTAGGTCGTGGGTTCGAACCCTGGTCGAGTCAAACCAATGACTTAAAAATTGATACTTGTCGCTTCCTAGCCTGGCACTCGGCATTATTAGGATAGGGCAATGACTGGTTGGCTCAGTGCCAGGATAATGTGACTGAGTGGGATATCAGGTCATGGTGCTGGCGGCCTGGTCTTCCAGTGGGGCAGCACTATAAAGTCACCATGAGTGCGCACTGTCACAAGTCGGTACCCGTCCTGATATGACCTTAGATGTTGCTAGGACGTAAAACAACAACAAACAAACAAAACAAAAATGTAAGGAATACATGGTAAAAATCATGTAACCAGATCTTTAAAGGAAGCTGATTTTCGTAGGGCATGGGATTTGAACGCCTGATTTTGAACCCTGGCCGACTTAAAACCAATGACTTAAAAATGTATACTTGTCGCTACCTAGCCCGGTGTTCGGCATTACTAAGGATAGGACAAGGAGCGGGGGAATGAGGAAGATCATTTTCCGTAATTGAAATGTCCCCTGCTTAATCAACTAATGTTAAAAAAAATTCAATTTAAATGTGCACAAAGTGCCATAATCATGCGAGGGGTAGTAGGGGGGGGGGGATAAAAACCCAAAGATAAAATAAGAAATTGCAACCATCCTTTCAATAACCTGGAGCAGTCTATTTAAAACTAGCACTCAGTGCTTGGCTGCATTGGTCCGTGCGTGGAGTCTAACAAAGCACCTGCTACAGCAGATTGCAGGAAACTGTTGCCCGAAAGATAAATATGTGCAAACCCAGTGGAAAGGTCGCATCCCTCCCTCTGAGGCAGTCCAGCTGTTCTTTGCAAAGCAGTCAGTCAATATTATACAGGGAGGAGACATTTTCTGATTTTCCGCGGATTTCCGATTTTCGGCGGATTTCCGATTTTTTTTCCTTGGTCATGTGTGTCATTTCCCCATGGATGGTTAGAACTGGAAATGTTAGCGTAAGTCAGATTCCCGCTTCTTGTTGGTGATACTGATACCTGGTTCTAAACGTAGATGGCTGTCGACAGTGGTTGGGGAAAGGTGTTTGTTCATGACCAAATTGGTCAGTGGTATAACACCTGCTATTGTTGCTGTTGTTAATGGTGATTGTATTGTGGTGTTGGTCATGGTGTGTAATTGTATCATGGACTGGGTTATGGTGTGTAAATTGTATCGTGGAATTGGTTATGGTGTAGAATTGTATTGGGGAGTTGGTCATGGTGTGTAATTGTAATGTGGAGTCATTCATGGTGTGTGATTGTAATGTGGAGTCATTCATGGTGTGTGATTGTAATGTGGAATCGCTCATGGTGTGTACTTGTAATATGGAGTCGCTCATGGTGTGTAATTGTAATGTGGAGTCGCTCATGGTGTGTAATTGTAATATGGAGTCGCTCATGGGGTGTAATTGTATTGGGGAGTTGCTCATGGTGTGTAATTGTATTGATGAGTTGATCATGATGTGTAAATGTATTGTAGATTTGATCATGGTGTGCAATTGTACTGGGGAGTTGGGTCATCGTGAGTAATTTTAATTGGGAGTTGGTCGAACAGCCTTAGTTTGGTACATATCCACCAACCAGCTCACAGCTCACCCCAGCTCGCAACAAGACTGAAACAATCCATTAAACGTACAAAGCAGCAATATCTTCGGCGAAAAAGATCTGCATTTCCCCCCCAATACACAAGACAGAGGCCTCACCGGTACTGTATGAGGCCTGGGTATTGTGACAGCGACGCTGATTCCAAAACTCAGGCATGCGCAGACGTTGCAATGATCCAAACCACGTGAGGTGCGCTGGTGGCGGGAGCCAATAACAGTAGGCAGTTATTGGATCGGCTGCAAAGTGGCGCATGAGGCAGGGTTGGTTGTTGGAGTTTTACATCCTGGCAATATCTAATGTCATATCAGGACGTGTACCGACTTGTGACAGTGCACACTCATGGTGATGTTATAGTGCTGTCCCACTGCACTGGGAGACCTGGCCGCCAGCACCATGACCTGATAACTCCAATCAGTCACATTATTCTGACACTGAGCCAACCAGTCCTTGCCCTATCTTAATAATGCCGAGAGGCTGTATAGGAAGCGACAAGTATTAATTTTTAAGTAATTTGTTTGACTCGATGAGTGGTTCAAATCCCACAATCTACCAAAACTGGATACGGACACTCAACTCATTTGGCCATCCCGTCTGGTCATGGGGCAGGGAGGGCCACATGATATATTCAGGCCACGTGATATATTCGTGCTGCTCCCTCCTTATAAGGAAGGGGTTTGCGGATTTGGCCGTCGGAGACATGAGGCCTATCTATATATATTAGAGATCTCCGGCCGGAGAGGCGAGAATGTCCGTCCGTAAGTCTGTGCCATGAGCGGGGACAGCTTATGGTGGGGGAGGGGGAAGGCGGGGGGCTGACCATATGAGGGTTAATGGGGACTGATGGGGTCTTGGTTAACTAGCTCCCCATCCACCCTCACCTCCAACACGTGCACACCAGGTCACAGCAGCTTCTGCTTTGGGCGGGGTGTGATATAGACTGACAGAGGTGAGATCCTCACCCCCTCACACACACCCCACACACCACACCTTATGTAGGCTGATGTACATCACAGGGGTCAGAGACCTGCCAGTCCAGCAGGTAAAGTAAGACAGTCCAGGCGTGCTGTGCAGTCCTTCCTGGGGAGACCTGCGCAACTTTGAATACACTCATCAAAGATAATTTTTCAAGTCAGTGTGACTGAGGGGGTGTAGCCAGACAAGTTAATGCGTGTACAAGTGGCCTGAAGTTGTCAGATGATGGCAATCGATGACCAATAGCATGACGAACTCTGCAGTAAATGATTGAGGGTGGAGAATAGGATGAGCTGAAGTGGAAAGCTTCTGATTAATTATACTCGTATAATGCTTATCCATCACATATATATATATATAACTATGTTCCAGTACAGCAATGACAAAGAACAAATAAGGTAGTGGGTTGAGTAGTTTAATCTCTGGCAAGGGATTACATCCTCCCGTGCGACTAACACTGGTCAAAATCCGGTGGAGGTGAGGTGGGCTGAGATGGCGCCACCGGTAGTGTTGCATTTTACAGAGTATAACAATAATCATAATAATAAGTAATATTCCCTTCCGTATCTTTATACTCGCATAATACATTATACATCATATATATATATATATATATATATATATATATATATACATGGAAAATAGCTGGAAGTTGTGCGTCTTACTTGCAAAATGGGTCTTTGGCTGCTGTGCATCCGTCCGTGGGTGGACGGGAGGTGGGGGTGGAGGGTCACAATTGATCACCCTGCGTGTGGTAAGGAGGGCACCAGGTCAATGGCTGCGCACTGCGCAGGCGCCGGACCAGGCGATACAAATAAATCACCGACCAAAATCAATGAAGCTGCCACCTTTACATTAGTAAAACATTGAGCGTCTTCTCATTTACCAGAGTTGTAGAGAGGGGGATTCGAGAAGCTGCTGGTGATTTTGTGTGTGTGTTTTGTTCCTAGGTTGGATGTTGTTGATGTTCTTGTCATATTCTTTTCATTTAAAAAAAATTATATTAAAAAGAGTG
This sequence comes from Branchipolynoe longqiensis, assembly GCA_030323885.1. Taxonomy (NCBI): domain Eukaryota; kingdom Metazoa; phylum Annelida; class Polychaeta; order Phyllodocida; family Polynoidae; genus Branchipolynoe; species Branchipolynoe longqiensis. The sequence goes on along the minus strand of CM059192.1, from coordinate 21,759,988 downwards.
GGTTACAGGGGGTGGGGGTATATGCCTCTGCAGGGTGGCTGGACTTTGCCTAGTGGACCAATCAGCCATTCCTTATGTCGGGGTTGGGTGAGGCAGCCGCCATCTTGTAAGGAGCACCATGATTATCGGGTGTGACCAGATGGGATGGTTGAGCGTCCGTCTCCCATTTTGATAGATCGTGAAATTCTAACCATGATCGAGTCAGACCAATGACTTAAAAATTGATACTTGATGCTTCATAGCCAGGTGCTCTGCATTATTAGGATAGGGCAAGGACTGGTTGGCTCAGTGTCGGGATAATGTGACTGAGGGGGATATCAGGTCATGGTGCTGGTGGCCTGGTCTCCCAGTGGGGCAGCACTATAAAGTCGCCATGAGTGCACGCTGTCATAAGTCGGTACCCCTCCTGATATTACCTTAGATATTGCCGACTTTATGGTGCTTCCCCACTGGTCTACCAAAAAACGAGAGACGGACGCTCAACTCATTCAGACATCCCATCTGGTCTTAATCGCCTCTGTGTTTAGAGAACCTTTACATTCTCCTTCCTTCCGGTAAGCACTGTCATGGACACAGTTATTTTCCCAGCTTGTTCCATCCACTCCGCCAATCCCCGACTACACAGATCCCCGGCTACTACTGCACCCCGGGCGCACCTCATTCTACATGCCATGAGAACCAGTGTAGCTCTGATACCCACAGACTTCCGGGGGAGCGATTTACTCAATGCTCCGCAACTTACTCAATGCTCCGCAACTTAAAAAATAGTAAATGTATGTATACAGATATATTATATTTTACCTCGGTACTACCCTCCGTATATTTTTTTTAATATTTTTTTTTATATTATATATATATAAATGTATCTATAATGGGACGTGGCCGTGTTCTATGTGATTACAAAATGGTGCTCACAAAATAACGGATGAAAGATTTCTGCGTTTTCACAGATTTCGGTGATTTTTGTATATTCATCGAGTAATATTCACAATATGCCAATATATATGACAGCAATTGGTTTGTCTGAATCCCGTTCTTATATGACCTTTTGATGTTGCTAGAACATAAAACCTATGCAAGAAAGCGTTTGGCATGGGTGATAATAAATACAGGCCCAATAAGGACAGTTGATACCCGACTTCCGGCATCTTTCCACGATTCCCTGACCGTGCTAATTCTATGGGGGAATATCCCTGTTTTCGCGGAAATCGCCATTGGTTCTGCTAAAAACCCACTAGGTGGCCTCAAGAATGTCCACGTTTATTCCTGGAGACCACTTTCATCCAGGTAATCTATGTACACACATTCTAAGGTGATTTAAATTGGCTACAAATTCTGAGGTAAGGGGCTCTTTTGTGTGGTTTTCTCTTCATATTTTTATTTTTATGTGATTGCATTAATTGATTATGCCAGAGAAATTTCAATCACAGACAATTGGTTTTCCTCATTCCACTGCTCCTTGCCATATCCTAGTAGCACCAAGCGCCAGGCTCAGTAACGACAAGTATCAATTTTTAAATCATTGGTCTTGACTCAGCCCACACACGACCCACTACACAGGAGGGAAGTGAATGCTCGGCTCATTCGGCCATCCCGTCTAGTTGATGTACTTGATATGACAGCACTATTTACCGGTTTGCAAAAACAAACAAAAACAAAAATTCCCAGTTCAGTCGCTAAACTGTTAGCACAACTTGCCCCAGATGTAGGCCATCCAAATCCGGTTTAAATCGGAAGTAGCGAGCCGCGCGCCGCTCGCCTTTGTCCGGTGTGGTCAGAGGGCGCTGTTGGAAATGGTGATAGAGCGGGCTGCTGAAGCTGGGAACTACCCGATGCACCGTAGGTTGTGCTCCGACTGTAAAATGAGCGGGCATGGGTGGTCTCCTGAATTGGGGTTTGCCGTAAAGGCTGCCATTAAGGAGCAGTACTTAGGTGCGGAGGTGTCGGTGATGTGTCATTCAGCACTGAGTGGCTAGGTGGCGCTGAGACTGGACGGCTTTATAACTCATTTTATTGGCCAGAAACACTTTAGGGCCTCGTTTTTGTTTTTTCTTGGACCTTTATATCGATTTTGTTTAAACAAAATTAATTACCCTGACAGCTGCGTGCGAGGAGGGGGGGGGGGGTCACTCCCCCTATGCGCTAAAGGGGAATACATATATAGAGTACATGTTCCCCTTGCATTTATACTCGAATAAAGCCTTATACATCACATAAATGTGTCTATTCTGGGATGTGAGTAATCACTAACTGGAACTAGCGCTTCCCTTCTCCCACACCAGATGTGGCATCACACCAGAGGGCGCCACCCCCTTAGCCCCAGCTGCTCCTGCCTCCCCGTTTACTTCACCACTTACCAGATTTTTAAAGGGATGAGAATTTCCCGCTGGTCAGTGGTTTCCCGGCTTTTAGGCAATGACCCACCTTTTTATTCCTCGATACAGAAATGATCGCCATTTCCTGACTATTGGGCAATGACCAGTCTTTTTAGTCCTATATATGGGGATGAGAATTTCCTGCAGATCAGCGGTTTCCCGCCTTTTGTTTTCAATGACTCACCTCTTTAGGTCTGACCTGTTCTCATCCCTGTTTTTAATTACCGTTATTTATTGATGAAACCCAATCCCCAGCAAAGAGTGCATTGCATTGCATTGCATTGCATTGCATTGCATTGCATTGCGGGAATAGTTGAGGTGGTGGATCCAAGCTGGATCTACTTTCAAATCCGCATCTTACCCATTAAGCGGAGGAGGAATTAATTTTGTGACATTCCAGTTCAACTGAAATTCCAGTGTTCAACGGGATCATCTAATGCCCAAATCCCCATTGTATCCTTTTGTGCACTCACTGCTGCTCCATTTGTGGTTTAATTAAAGATGCACCAGATGGGGTGGCCGAATGAGTTGAGCGTCCGTCTCCTGTTTGGGGATCGGAACCCATGGGTTTGTGGGTTCGAACCCTGGTCGAGTCAAACCATTGAATTAAGAATTGACACTTGTCACTTCCTAGCCAGGCACTCGGCATTATGATAGGGCTAGGACCTCTTGGCTCAATGTCAGGATAATGTGACTGAGTGGGATATCAGGTCATGGTGCTGACAGCGTGATCTCCCAGTGGGGCACCATTATAAAGTTGCCATGAGTGCGCAGTCACAAGTCGGTAACCGTCCTAATACAACTATACATGTTACTAGGATGTAAAAGAACAAACAAATTAACATGCCCCTGACTGTTTGACATGAGCTGCTCCATTTGTGGTTTAATTAAAGATGCATTGGGAAATGGTGTTGACTGTTTGACATGAGCTGCTCCATTTGTGGTTTAATTAAATATGCATTGGGAAATGCCTCCGGCTGTTTGAGATGAGCTGCTCCATTTGGTTTAATTAAAGATGCATTGGGGAATGCTGTTGATTGTTTGACATGAGCTGCTCCATTTGTGGTTTAATTAAAGATGCATTGGGAAATGCGGTTGATTGTTTGACATGAGCTGCTCGATTTGTGGTTTAATTAAAGATGCATTGGGAAATGCTGTGACTGTTTGACATGAGCTGCTCAAGTTATGGTTTAATTAAAGATGCATTGGGAAATTCCCCTGACTGTTTGACATGAGCTGCTCCATTTGTGGTTTAATTAAAGATGCATTGGGAAATAATGCTGTTGACTGTTTGACATGAGATGCTCAATTTGTGGTTTTATTAAAGATGCATTCGGAAATGCTGTTGACTGTTTGACATGAGCTGCTCCATTTGTGGTTTAATTAATGATGCATTGGGAAATGCCTCCAGCTGTTTGAGATGAACTGCTCCATTTGTGGTTTAATTAATGATGCATTTGGAAATGCCTCCAGCTGAGATGAGCTGCTCCATTTGTGGTTTAAAGCTGCATAGTCCGATGAAAACATAAAATTTTCAAAGTCAAAGCAATTATCTAGATTTTATTCTACATATCTAACTTAGATGCTGGTGCACTTATTAAACATTTGTCGTTACATATAAGGGGACACAGAGTCAATTATTAGAACCTGTTACTGCAGAAGCATGTTTCCATTTCAAATATCTCAAAAGTTAGCGATTGAAAATAAAAGTTACTTCAAACTAAAGTAAGGTAGATTATAATGAACAACCTTATATGTTTATCTTGGAAAAAGTGAGAAACTCAAAACCATCGGACCATGCAACTTTAATTAAAGATGCATTGAGAAATGCCGCAGGCTGTTTGAGATGAGCTGCTCCGTTTGTGGTTTAATTAAAGATGCGTTGAGAAATGCCGCAGGCTGTTTGAGATGAGCTGCTCCATTTGTGGTTTAATTAAAGATGCGTTGAGAAATGCTGCAGGCTGTTTGAGATGAGCTGCTCCATTTGTGGTTTAATTAAAGATGCGTTGAGAAATGCCGCAGGCTGTTTGTGATGAGATTGGGCCCCCTTGATTTACAACACACTCTGGCACTGTGTTCCTGCTATGAACCAGGGCTGCATTGGGAAAATTGCTATACAAATCAAGTTGGTGTGATGGTAATGCTCACACACTGCCATATCAACAAAGACCAACCACATGCAGTAAGACAGTTCACTGTACCAGCTGCCATAGCTGGGTAATGGTTATACACCGCAACCAATGGGATTACAGAAGTTTATAACATTTCTTTGGTTCCGTATTGTTTGTGTGATAGGCTGCATTATACATATATACGACCAGTTCCAGTTGATCTGTAGTTGACACAAAGCTAAGAGAAGATGGAGAGAACAGTTTAAAAAAGTATAGCTTGTTTTATTTAACGACGCCTCTAGAGTACATTGATTTTCGTATCATCAGCTATTGGATGTCAAACATATGGTCATTCTGACATATTTCTTTGGAGGAAACCTGCTGCCACCATATAGGCTACTCTTTCTGATAATCTGCAAGGGGTCCTTTATATACACATTCACACAGAAAGGACATCACATACGACAGCCTTTTGATGAACCAGTTGTGGACCAATGGTTGGAAGGGTAATGGTTGTGCGACACAACCTATGGAATTAAAGAATTGTATAAAAAATGTTTGGTTCCATATTGTTTTTGTGATAGGCTGAAATTATACATGTACGGCCGGTTCCACTTGATCTGTAGTTGACGCAACGCGAAGAGGTGTCGGTGACAAGGAGAAAAGAGTATGCTTTAAGGCCCTGTCACATTACGGCGTATGGCGGGAGCGTATGGCGGCGTAGCGGCTTACGTCATATACGTCGCCATACGCCGCATACGCCACGCATACGCTACGCATACGCTACGCATACGCTACGCGTACGCTACGCATACGCCGCCAGTGCCGCAACACCCCGGCGTATGTGAAGCCTATGATGCATACGCCGCCATACGCTTTCATAAATCCGTCCGTCCTATTTTTTTTGTGCATGCTCAAAAAAACACGACCTATGAGGGCGTATGGCCCAAAATGTCAAAACATGTCACAGCACGCTCCCATACGCTACGCATACGCTCTTCATACGCTCCTCATACGCTCAAACACACCCGAAAGTGGCACCCGATGGCGTACGTAGGTTTTCAATACGCTCCCGCCATACGCCGTAATGTGACAGCCCCTTTAAGGTTTAATTGCCTAATCGGTAGAGTGCGGGCCTCGCGTGCGGAAGGTCGGGAGTTCGGTTTTCGGTCCAGTCAAACCAATAACTTTAAAATTAAAAACTTGTCGCTTCTTAGCCTGGCACTCAGCATTAATAGGAGAGGGCAAGGACAGATTGGCTCAGTGTCAGGATAATGTGACTGAGTGGGATATCGGGTCATGGTGCCGGCGGCCTAATTTCACAGTGGGGCAGCAATATAAAGTCACCATGAGTGTGCACTGTCACAAGTCGCTACCCGTCCTGATATGAATATGACCCGGGCGACTCGGGTCACCTGAGTTGCTAGAAATTTAAATAGAACACCACGAGTGGAGTTGACAAAAACACGTGCCTTGTGCAAAAAGTTTAACCCACCTCTTGGCTGGGGTTGGCTAGGAGCGATGACGTCACATTTGTGTGTCAAAAAGTTGCTAGGGTCACCCGAGTTGATTAATATAATATGCTGAAATGCCGTTCGATTTTGACGCATGCGCAGAACCCCGAGCGTAGACTCTAAACCCACTGAGAATTTAAACCACCACACCGGGATCCCCCCTATGGCTACCTTGCTGCCACCTGTTACCATAGACGGGCAACAGTGGTCAGCGCAGTCCCTGTCACCACGGCATGGTGGTGAGGCTTAAGTGCCTGTCACACTATGTCGGATTGAGCAATGGATAGAACCGGATAAAGAATATTCTAGTCCGGTGTTATTCGGACTTGAAATGTATCGATTATGTAACGGACGGTAACAGATGGGTAACAGACTGTAACGGACGGGTAACAGACGGTAACGAACAGTAACAGTTGATAACGTATCTAACAATCAACAAACAATTCAGAATACAAAAAGAACTATAACGAATGGCAACGGATGTGTAACGGACAGTAACGGACGGGTACCAGATGGGAACGGATGGGGAACGAACGGTAACGGATAATAACTGCATAGGTCAGTCCGGCGCAATCTGTTACAAGTTTGGTGCATGCTCAAAACTTGTAACGGATCGGGACGGATATGCAACCGATATGCAACGGACACAAACCAGACTTTGCCGGATATCAACAGACTTTGTTTGGTTTCCTTCCATTTCCCCAATCCGGTGAGGTGTGACAGAGCCTTTATGTATGTCTAGCCTTGTATTCTCCCCCTCAATACTTATGGGAAACATTGTTTTTCCAGCATGGTAATTTCATATTAACCGGGAACGATCATCATTGTGGAATCCTATCGGAACCGGGCCTATCAGGAGAGCGCGGTCCTCGCGTGAGGGAGATCTGGAGTTAGGTTCCCGGTCGAGTCAAACCAATGACTTATAAAACTGATATTTGTCACTTCCTAGCCTGGCGCTCGGCATTAATAGGATAGGGCAAGGAGTGGTTAGTGACTGTGTGGGGTATTTAACAATTGTGCCAGAGGCCTGGTCTCCCAGTGGGGAAGCACTATAAAATCGCCATTGGTGCACACTGTCACAAGTTGGTACCTGTCCTGATATAACCTTAGATGTTGCTAGGACGTAAAACAACAACAAACAAACAACCACAAACACAAGTTGGCATAGGTTCCTTGATGGCACCAGGGAGCCTAGAAACTTTAATGGTTAAGATGCTAGCTCTAGAATGGCAAGAGTGGGGGGGGGGGCTTCGAAACCCCCTCTTAGCTTGATTGATTGATTGATTGGTGGTTTCTTTACGCCGTGTCGGCAGCATAGGCCATATTCACGGCGAGAATTGTGTGTCCCCTCTTAGCAGAATATTTGCACACAACCCCCCCCCCCCCTGTACCACATTGAACAATTTTAATATCAATTCTCATGTTACATGCTCGCTTATATTCTAATTAAATTGTCTTTTTCATCAGAAGGATTGTGAAAGTTATATATGGTTAAATAGTTGATTTAAGTTATCGCTTTGTAAGTAACTTTAATTTACATTTATTTTCCAGATCTGATGTGGACCTTTTACATTACGGCATGTAAAGAACGCTTGGAGATTGTGACGTCAGAGGAAACCACACTCAGGGTAATGTTAATTTAGTGCTTATTATTGAGTTTATTATCTATTGCTTATTAATGAGTTTATTATGTATTGCTTCAAGTCACTATTACATTGACATCTATTGATAAATAAATCATTTTGGCGGGAATGATAAGTGAAATATTGTATAAGACTAATTAAGAGTGGCGCCCACAAGTCAGTATTTTCCTGATATGACCTTAGATGTCGCAAGGATGTACAATTCCAACAACCAACTAAAGCTGCATAATCTGATGAAGTATCAAATTTTCAAAACCAAGATTTGATTCTATATACAGGGATAAAAGATCTCCGCGATTCCGCGGATTTCCGGGATTTTTCAATCCCGCAGCACCATCAGCGTATACTGATTATTATTATTATTATTATTATTATTATTATTATTATTATTATTATCCTCTTCTTTGGTGGTGCTGATGCCGCAGCACTATCCGCATACACTACTAATATTAATAAATGCTCCAAGCGTTGCAGCACTATTAGCTTACACTACTAATACATGCTTCAAACGGTGCAGCACTTTCAGCATATACCAATATATATGAAACCCGACTTCCGGGAATTTTCCGCGATTCCCTGACAATGTTAAACCTATAGGAGAATATCAGCATTTCCGCTTTTTTTCCCAGAGACCACTTTCATCCCTGTATATATCTAACTTAGATACTGATGCACTTATTATTATTAAGCATTTGTTGCCACATAGAAAGGAACACACTGAACAAATTTCATAGAACCTGTTACTGCAGAAGCCTATGTTTTTTTGGCATGCTTGCCAAAACTTCAGACGCCTATTCTCAGTCATCCTAGTTGTGTTTAAGCTGGATTTTTTTTGGTCCATTAGTTGTTTAAGCAGGGGAAATTTCAGTCATAGACGACTGGTAGTTGTTTAAGCAGGGGAAATTTCAGTCATAGACGACTGGTCTTCCTCATTCCACTGCTGGTCGATAGAAAGCCCGAGCCTACACTTTTACCAACCCAAGGGATTTTTAACCTCCCACACCACATAGACATGGTATGAGAGCAACCGGCCTTTGATGACGCTGTAAGTTATACACATCAGTGGAAATCCAAATTGGCAGAGCTGGGGACACGGGGAATCGAACCGCCGACCCTCAGATTAGGAGTCTGACCTAGAAAAAAGTCAGACACTCTAACCACTCCGCCACAGAGAACACCACACATGCCTGCAACCAGCGATAACTTGGGCAGTTGGAGCACATTCGGGGTTGGTTGATGCTGATGCATTGCTTTCAGTCTGCGGGGCATGTATAAATAACCCTGGCGGGCATGCGAAGTACTACAGATGGTGGCCGCCAGTCAGGCAAGCCCGCCAGTCGCCGGGACTGGTCCGGGAACAAGTATCGGGTAAAAACCACACCAGCGGGCGGGGCGACACCCCACGGCCGACACGGGAACCACATCACACACCTTGGGGGGGGATAGGTGCCCATTCAAAGTTCAGTTTGGTGTTTTTGTAGTGTTGGCTGGCTACTGTGCTTATGTAATCTACGACGACCAGTTGCAAGTGTTGTGAAGTATAACTTGTTATACAAATAATATGAATAAGCAATGCCTAGGACCGACCCCCCCCCCCCCTCTTGGTGGCCGTATTCGATAGTATTTTTTTACTCCACTCGCGGTGTTCGATTTGAAATTCTAGCAGCTCGGGTCATCCGAGTCGCAGTCGTGACGTCATCGGACCATATATGGAAGATCTGTATGGAGGGACCAGTGTAGTTGTTCCTCGATTCGGCGTGTGTCGAGGCATTAAGCCCATAGGCTATTATTAACCAATCGCTGTCGTCCACCCTGTTTGCTGCATAGCGAAGCTCGATGAGCAATTTCCGTTTCCGTTTGCTGGATTTTGATTAATCAACATCACTATACAAATGGCAGCCCCCATATAGGGCTATTTCCATTTCCAGTTACTGGATTTTGGTGAGTTCATTTTCCACCTCTATGATAATATGAGTACAGGTATTGTTTATGCATATATGTACACGTGTTAGGCCATAGCCTCCCCCCTGGGTGGGTCGGTATTATATTTAGGTTGAAGTTTGTATACATGCATGTAACTCACCGAACTAGTGGAGAGCGGAGCCCCGCGCAGGAGGCAGATAGGTGCATGCTGGTACCCCCCCCCCCCCACCGCGGGGAGGGTGGGGGGAGTGCAAACCACTCCAGATCTTATTAGTAATATTACACGCGATAACGGGTTCATCACTATCCATATATTTATTTATGTATGTATGTATGCATGCATGTATGTATGCATGTATATGTTTGTATATATATATATATGTTTGTTGTTTTGCGTCCTAGCAAGATTTAAGGTCATATCGAGATGGGTAGAAACGTGTGACAGTGTGCACTCATAATGGTTTTATAGTGCTGCCCCACTATGGACCAGGCTGCCAGCACCATGACCTGATATCCCACACAGTCACATTATCCTGATACTGTGCTAACCAGTCCTTGTCCTATCTTATTAATGCCGAGCACCAGGTAGTGACAAGTATCAATTTTATAAGTCATTGGTTTGACACGGCTGGGAATCGAACTCATGACCTTCCTTTCTATGTTTCTAGGACGTAAAACAAACAAACCATTATCACCACCACACCACCACCATCACCACCACCACCATCACCACCACACCATCACCATCACACCACACCACCACCACCACACCACCACCACACCACCACCACCACACCACCACCACCACACCACCACCACCGCCCTATAAGCCTCACCCATACACCTTCCTGTATTTCACACGCGTCAGCTAATCCCGGGCCATTAAGACACCCGCAGCGCCTTGTATCATCCACAAATCGCCAACCGGAAGTGGTCCAATATCGCCCCCATCCGAAAGAAAAAATGGCAGCTAACCTTTCTTCAAATGTACTTCGAATATTTAAACATCATTTGTAAGCGACAACGCTTCTTTTTTTTTTTAAACCTGAAGAAACCAATGCCCGTGAATTTTGGGGTGAGTGGTCGGCGAATAGTTTGTCTAACGAGTTCCCAGGCTAGGAGGGCAACCGGAAGTAAATCACAACATTACCGCAGCACCTGTGGGAACCACTCTTATACAATATTTCACTTATCATTCCCGCCAAAATGATTTATATGTCAATAGATGTCAATGTAATAGTGATTTTTTGGTTTTAGTTACAGCTCGCTGCTCATCCGCTCATTTTATTTTATTTGTATTTTTGTAGGTGTTTTATTTCTCCATGTACTTTTTATTTTTAAATTTTGTATGTGATTTGGATGAGGTTATATATATATATATATATATATATATATATTATATATATAATATATATATATATATTATATATATATATATATATATATATATACCCGTATGTCCGAAACAGCACCGGGAGCGAGAGCCGAATTGCTAAAGTGCAGGTGTGTGGGAGATCAGGAGTTCAATTCCCGGTGGAATCAAAGTAGATAAATAGAGGGGGTGTAATAACGTCATGAGACAACTTCCGGTGGCCATATTGAATTACATATAAAAGGCTTGCAACTGCTTACATTGTGTTTATTTACCGATTTGTTGGTTTATTTGTCAATGTTTTGAGCAGTTTGGCCTCAGAAGTTCCGGGAAAGGGGTTTTTTAATGGAGGGGAAGTATTTTTTTAATCATGTAGCCTCACATTGCTAAAGTGCAGTATGTTGACACTTATTGCTCTGTTGGATGCTCTGTCAAAGATTTAGAAAGGTTTGGGCAGTACCCGCTAGGTGGCACCACATACTTCGGCGGCCGCCGACTAGGTTATATATATAACACTTATGACAACTTCATAGTGCTGCCCCACATGACCCTATATCCCACTCAGTCACATTATTCTGACACTAAGCTAACCAGTCCTTGCCTTATCCTGTTAATGCCAAGCACCAAGCGAGGAAGAATTTTTTAAGTCATTGGTTTGACTCAACCGGGATTCGAACCCCCAATTTCCCACATGGGAGGTCTGCGCTCTACCGATTCGGCCACCACGCTCGAAGATATCGAGCTAGGCAACTATTTATTTAGTCGTTTTTGTTTGGGTGTTTTTGTATATTCATTTTGTCTGCACTGACCTCTCGGCAAGGAACCACGTGGACAAGTAGGCGTGGATATGGAAAATGACATCAGGGAGCCTTGACTATGTAATGGTTATCACACTAGCCCCGGGATGCTAGAGGTGGTTGTTCAAATCTGGCCCCGTTTGATATGACCTTAGATGTTGCTAGGACGTAAAACAACAACAAATAACAACAACAAACAACATCAAATCTGGCTCTAGGCACAATCTTTTCTATTTTCCTTCCCCCCCCCCCCCCACCACACACACGTGACACCAGGAAATCAGGCTGCCAGCACCATGATCCTATATCCCACCTCATTCCTGTATAATCTATGTATTGTACGCTTTGTTGAACCTACCCTTTGTCTGTATATGTTATGCCCCAGTCACACGACGGCCTGCGTTCACTTGCGATCACTTGCCGACCAAAAGTCTGCGACAAAATTGAAACAATTTGTTACAAACTATTTTAATAGTCGCCATGTCGACAATGATGCACGAGGCGACATTTTGACGTCATCGTACACGTGCCACATCGTGTCAGTCGGTGATCGCTCGGCGATTAGTCGTAAGGTGGTCGTAAGATGGTCATAATTTAACTGCAAAATGATCGCGAATCGATCGTAAGCGAACGCAGGCCTCGTGTGACGCTTGAGTACAGCTACTATGGTCGTAGATCAGTCGGCGATCGGCACTGACCAGTCGGCGATCGGTGGAGACGCCAGAGGTCGCAAGGAGATTGTTGGTGCTGCAGCGACAAGCTCCTTTTGACCAAAAAGGGCCGAAATGGTCGGCGATCACTCGCAGAGCACTCCGCGATTAGTCGTAAGGTGGTCATAAGATGGTCGTAATTTAATTGCAAAATGCTTGCGGATCGATCGTAAGCGAATGCAGGCCTCGTGTGACTGGGGTATAAGTACACTGCCTGTATTATGTAATTGCAGGCAGTAAAATGACTTCTGGATGTAAACCATTTAAAGTGAGTGACCTGGGTGTTTCATGCCATGTCGAGATGGTTTTGATTTAGTTTTTTTCTCTCGACTACCAACCATTTAAAAGACTTATAGTTCCAGGGGGATAGGCTATTTATACACCTCATATAAACAGCATCGTCTGACTAAAGCCTAGTACACACCTCCCGTACACGATTCACGTGCTAATACTGACTGCCTGTCACAACCCGACCCGTCCCGTTTCCCGACCAAAACTGCCCGATTCATTTTTCGAATGTTATAAGATTCCAGTCTGAAGCCCTAAAACTGAGTTTGAGTTGCAAATCGGAAGGCTCAAGTGTGTTAGGGGGTCACACACCTAAAGACTGAAACCGACTAAAACTCAAACTTAGTCGCGAAACGGGCAGTTTTAGGTTTTATACGGGAGGTGTGTACCGGGCATCAGTCCCCTTGGGGATGGGCATTTATGTCCAATGTCATCAGTTAGAATGTACTGTATTTGTTGTGGGGGGTGGGGCGGGTGGGCGGTCTAGGTGGCGGAACGTCGGATTGTGGGGTGGGTGCGTAAGGGTCAGTTTAGCTGGGTCACTGAGTTGGTACCAGTGCGAATGTGAAGTTTTATTTTCTGCTAATGGGATTTTTTTTTGGGTAGAATATCTTAGCAAACTATTGCAGTTAATAGAGTTATATAAAATAAATCACAAGGAAAAAGAAAGGTCTGTGTAGAATGGAGGGGGTGGGATTTGTGGAGGGGGGGGGGGACCCCATCTAAGTCTGGGCACAATGGCCGAATCGGTAGAATGCGGGCCTCGCATGTGGGAGATCGAGAGTTTGGTTCCCGGTCGAGTCAAACAAATGACTTATAAAAATTGATACTTGTCGCTTCCTAGCCTGGTGCTTGGCATTAATAGGATAGGGCAAGGAGTTATTAGCTTAGTGTAAGGATAATGTGACTAAGTGGGATATTGGGTCATGGTGCTGGTGACCTCGTCTGCCAGCGGGGCAGCACTATAAAGTCACCATGAGTGCGTACTGTCACAAGTCTGTACCCGTCCTGATATGACCTTAGATGTTGCCAGGACGTAAAACAAGCAACCAACCATCTAATTCCGCCTCGTAGATGGCATCACCCCATGCCCCAGGCTCACTTCCGCTTCCGTTAAAGGTGGCGTCCCCTGGTAGCAGAGGTTTAAAGGACGTTGACGCCAGAGCCTGGTCATTTCCGGTGCGACGTCTGCAAGATTTGCTTGTTCATTGGGGTTTTACGTCCTAGCAACGTCTATTGTCATATCAGTTTGGTTGTTGAAGTTTTACATCCTAGCAACATCTAAGGTCATATCAGGACAGGGGCCTACTTGTGACAGTGCGCACTCATGGCTACTTTTATGGTGCTGTCCCATTGGGAGATCAGGCCCATGGCACTATGATCCAATATCCCACACAGTCACATTATCCTAATACGGTGCTAACCAGTCCTTGCCCTACTTTAGTAATGCAGAGCGCCATGCTAGGTAGCGACAAGCATATATTTGGTAAGTCATTGGTTTGACTCGGCCGCAATTCGAATGCCTGACCTTCCAGATGGGAAGCCTGCGCTCTAACCAATTCGGACACCGCGTCCGCTACATTTTCAAGTAGATATCGCACAGTAACACAGTAACATGTATCTTGAGATATTTTGAGTGCAACCAGGCAAGAATAATTCTGACAAACACGTAAAAAATGACAACCATAGGCATCAGCAGTAACAGGTTCTATTCAATTTGACTTAGAGTGCATTCACTTCAAACATTTCCAAAGTTAAGCTTTTATAATGAAAAGTTACTCGTAACTGAAATAATGTCCATTATAACAATGCACCTAATATTTTAAAACAAAAACGGGAGAAACTCAAAAGCTCAAAACTATGTCACTATGCTTCTTTAAAGGCTGGAGAGTGGTGGTTTGGTTTTTGCGTGGTCTCCTATAGGGGTCGCTGTTGCCATGGTGGTGCACAGCGCCACCACATTGAGGACCGAGCACGGCGTGTGACGCGGGAAGGCAATTAGCCAGCACCGGAAGTCTCTTACCGCGCAGGCGCAGATAAGGGGCGGCGACGATGACCGCGGCAGGGCCAGACGCCATCTACAGGCGTGTGTGTGGGTGTGTGTGTGTGGTGTGTGTGTATGGTGTGTGTGTGTGTGTGTGTGTGTGTGTGTGTGTGTGTGTGTGTGAGCAAAGAAGCACAGCACAGGTTTGCGTGGTTTAATTTGTTTGTTTTGTTTGTTTGTTTAACGACCCCCTAGCACAAAAAGTAAACATCGGCTCTCGTAGGTCATACAGTCGTTAAACATATCCGAGTAAAAAATTACATTTCAAACAGGTAAAATAGAGCACAGAAATGTATGCTAAAAAAGCATACCTTGCGTGGTTTCAAGTTCCGTAATCCGATGAAACCATCATATATTGTGATGGACCACATTCTACTACTCCGCCCAAGGAATAAATAAAAGTAACGCTGAAGTTGTTTAAAAAACCAGGCCATACTCTGGTTTATTCCACCAAGGTCAGAGCAGAAGTGACCTGTCACTGTTCAGACAGGTCGCAACAAGTTAAATTATTAGCATATGGCAAGGACTGGTTGGTTCAGTGTCAGGATAATGTGACTGAGTGGGATATCAGGTCATGGTGCTGGTGGCCTAGTCTCCCAGTGGGGCAACACTATAAATTCACCATGAGTGCGCCCTGTCACTAGTCGGTACCCGTCCTGATATGACCTTAGATGTTGCTAGGATGTAAATTAACAACAAACAAACAACATTTTATTAAAGCTGCATAGTCCGATGAAGCATCACATTTTAAAAACGAAAACAATTCTCAAGATTTAATTGTACATATCTAATTTAGATACTGATGCACTTATTAAGTATTTGTTGCCACATAGAAGGGAATATCGAGTCAATTTAATAGAACCTGCCACCGCAGAAGCCTATATTACATCAGAGTTTTGGGATGCGTGCCAAACTTAATTTGACTTGTTTGCTCTTCAATTATCTCAAAGGTTAAGGGGCTGTCACATTAGGGTTTTTTGCGGGAGCGTATGGCGGCGTAGGCGCGTTACGTCATATACGTCGGCATACGCCGAATACGCTACTCATACGCTACTCATACGCTACTCATACGCCGCCAGATGCCGGCTTATGTGAAGCGTATGAGGCATACGCCGCCATACGCTTTCATAAATCCGTCCGTCCAAATTTTTTTGTGCATGCTCAAAAGAACTCGACCTATGAGGGCGTATGGCCCATACTGTCAAAAAATGTCACAGCACGCTCCCATACGCTCCTCATACGCTCCTCGTAGGTTCCACATACGCTCAAAACCACCCGAAAGGTCACCAAATGTCATCATAGGCCGGCACGCACAGGACCTATGTAGGTTTTCAATACGCTCCCGCCATACGCCGTAATGTGACAGGGCCTTTAGCCATTTAAAATAAAAGTTACGTCAAACTAAAGTAAGGTAGATTATGAGAATCAATTTAATATATTGATCTCAGAAAAATGACAGAAACTCAAAACCATCGGACTATGCAACTTTAATGGCGATGTTTCTGTGGTTCTATTTTTGGCCCAACAAGTAAAAGCTGTACATTGGGAGCCCCGGCAATGTGCCAGATTATAGCCATGTATTTATTTGCAGACCTTGTTGCAGACATCGAGTGTAAACAGACATTGTATGGCTAAACAGGATTCAATATTGCATAATTATTGACAATTTGCATGTGCCTGGCTGGATCTAATTCACTGATGGCGTGCTTAACCAATGACTAATATGTGTGGTGTGGGGGGGGGGGGTGAATGGGGGAAATATTGCACCTAGAGCAGGATTCGAACTCACACTTCTTTCCATTCCTGGGCTAGCGTGCTAACCATTGCACTATCTAGGCTCCCTGACCAGACGGGATGGCCGACTGAGTTGAGGGTCCGTCTCCTGTTTTGGGAGATTGGAGGCTCCGAACGTATGGGTGTGTGGGTTCAAACCCTGGTCGAGTCAAACCAATCATTTAAAAATTGTTTCCAAGAACTGAGCAATATTTCACATGTACAATGCAATACAATACAATGCAGCCAACTCAATTCCCCTTTTCCTCAACCAACACCAATACAAAGACTGGTCCTGCTCCTTCTGCACTTCTCCTTCTGCACTGCTCTGGCCCCAGGCTCCAACTGTCCAACTGACCTCCCCCCCCACCCTTACAGCCCCTCCTACCCACAATTCACCTACTTAATCTACCTTTTATTTTACTTTTCAATATACCAGAATTATCCCTCCTGCTCCATAACTTTTAACATTACACCCATATTTGATAACCGTCGACTCTAAGCCTTAAATCCGCATAGTTTTACACAAGCCTGTCTTCAACCAGGATATATTCTAGTACTAGCAGTCTGTCTTGATGATATAGGTCTATTGTTTATGTCTAGTGGGCATGGTTGGGGTGAGGAGTCGTTTCGGTAAATCGATACTTTGATTCTTACGTATAATGTCAAAACACACCCAGTGCCACTATTACTAGGATTAGTAACAATCTGTCAACCTTTTAAACTAAATAACCTCTGATGGATAACAAGTTATATACATGATATTGATAGAATATGTAATTACCCTGCTTTGTATTTCTGTTGTTATTTCCTGTGTTACACATCTTATTCTTATGTGTGTTCCGCTGTGTACTTCTGTACGCTGTGTACTTCTGGCCGAATCGGGAGACCGCAGGCCTCATGTGCAGGAGATCGGGAGTTCGGTTCCCGGTCGAGTCAAACCAATGACTTAAAAATTGATACTTGTCGCTTCCTAGCCTGGGGCTCGGCATTAATAGGATAGGGCAAGGACTGGTTGGCTCAGTATCAAGATAATGTGACTGAGTGGGATATCAGGTCATGGTGCTGGCAGCCTGGTCTACCAGTGGGGCAGCACTATAAAGTCGCCATAGGTGTCTCACTGCCACAAGTCAGTACCCATCCTGATATGACCTTAGATGTTGCTAGGACGTAAAACAACAACAAAACAACATCTAGGCTCCCTGATGCAATCACCCGATCCATCCCTACCAGTCTATGTTGCTCCTTGACTGCGAGGTCAGTGCAGACTACTAGTCCCCCTGGAGGCATAAGTCATTTAATTTAAATGGTGTACATCCATAAGTCATTTAATGCTTACATACAAGCATTGTATTTTATACATACACAGGGCAGGTTCTTCGATCATTCAGTGCGTAGCTTGTGCAGGATCCAGGTCACAGCAACCAGTGTCACAGGAAGTGATACAAATGGGAAATGTTTGGGACCCGCTGTGTCCCAGCGTCGGTAGGAGCATTACGATATGGCAGGTTGTCTCTTTAACGCTGTGTGGGATCGTGTAAGTAGTGTAGAGAAAAGGTAATCCAACTCAGGCACAAACATCTCCAAAAAAATTAAATTATCGGACAACGGAAACTGGTCACAGACGATGGGAACTAGTCACACACAATAGGAACTGGTCACACTCAATGTGAACTGTTCACAGACAATGGGAACAGGTCACAGACAATGGGAACTGGTCATACACAATGGGAACTGGTCACAGACAACGGAAACTTGTCATAGACAACGGAAACTGGTCATAGACAACGGAAACTGGTAATAGACAATAGGAACTCGTCACACACTATGGGAACTGGTCACAGTCAATGGGAACTGGTCATAGACTGGCCGGGAACTGGTCACATACAACGGGAACTGGTCACAGACACTGGGAATTGGTCAGGGAAAATGGGGACTGGTCACAGACAATGGGGACTGGTCACAGGAACTGGGAACTGGTCACAGACAATGGGGACTGGTCACAGACAATGCGAACTAGTCACAGGCAATGGGAACTCGTCAAGGACAATGAGGACTGGTCACAGGCACTGGGAACTGGTCAAAGACAATGGGAACCGGTCATAAACAATGCAAACTAATCACAAGCAATGTGAACTAGTCACAGGCAATGGGAACTGCTCACAGACAACAGGAACCAGCTTCAAATTGCGCCTCCTACCCTCAGGACAGTTGGACTTGCTGCAATTCTCATACCACTACAAACTTGGCGGCTGTTGGTAGTTTGCCAGTGTCCACATGACAAGCTGCGTGCTGCTATAGCTCGGGTTCTCTTTGCACAAACAAACACGGGGAAAGAATGTGTAAGTCTGACCGGAAGCCACTCCATCATCGTGAGCCGGCCGCCTCATCCCACCGCTACGGCTCGTCTACCCGCGGTCACCAGCACTTCACGTCAGATCCAAGCTAAAAGAAGGGTGGGTGGGTGGGGGAAAGTAGGGAATTAATAAAAAGGATATGTTGGGTAATTGGGTCATGGGGGATTGAATTGTAAGTCTTGTGACCATTGTTGTAGTGGTTCACTCACGTGTAACGGTGTTCTCTCTCAATAGTTTTGTTGTTTGTGTGTTGTGTGTTGTGTGAGCGGGTTTTGGTGGTGGTTTGTTGGTTAAACGCCTGGTGGGTAATCTGGGTATGCAGAGGGTGGAGCAGTGGGGTGGGGTGCGGGTGCGGGGATTGTACCATTGTGGATCGACTCGTAACCAGGGTTGCTGGGAAAAGGGTCCCGGCGAGAGATAGGGGTGGGTGGGGTGGGAGGGTGGGAGGGTGGTGGGGGCGTTTACCGTAGCGCAGCCATTGTCAACACAATGTGTGTTCCGAATGCCGCTGGTTCCTCGGGAAGGACTGTAGCTGCATTCCCAGCTGCATTCCCAGCACGCCGGGTCACAGCTACAGCTTGCACACAGGAGGATGTGTGGGGGGGGGGGGGGGGGTAGGGGGAAAGGTGGTGAACATGATACAGGAAGTGGTATTTTATCTCATGTAAAATATTTGCCAGGACAAGTTCAGTGTAATCTATGTTAGAAACAAATGTATGGCAATAACCCTACCAAGGCTGGTTGTTAATAATAGTAGTCGGCATGTTGTTATATTAAGTTATAGTGGGTGTTATGTGAGTTTCAATGTATAGGATATATAGTGAAGGACGGTTATGGGAGAGGCACCAGGCGAACTCCAGCCACGTAAGATGCAACTCTCCTTCTCTCCCCCTATCCCCCCCTCCCACTCTCCCTTTCTGCTCCCTCTCTTCCTCTTGCACTCTCTTCCTCTCTCCCTATCTTCCTCTCACTCTCTTCCTCTTGCCCTCTCTTCCTCTCTCCCTCTCCCTTTCTCCCTCTTCCGGTATCCCTCTCTTCTGCTCTCCCTCTTCCACTCCACCTCTCTCTTCCACTCTCCCGCTCTTCCGCTCTCCCTCTCTTCCACTCCACCTCTCTTCCACTCTCCCTATTCTGTTCTCCCTATCTTCCGCTCTCCCCCTTCCGCTCTCACTCTCTTCCACTCTCCCTCTCTTCTCCCTCTCTTCCACTCTCCCTCCCTTTCTCTTTCCCTCTCTCCATCCACCTAACCTTCTGTTCCACCTATCTCTGTCTCTCTCTCTATCTCTCTGTTTGCTCTCTCCCTAGGAAGGAGTATATAGTTAGGAAATATATAACAAAGTCTTCTAAAGTATTCTTTTTGCTAAATATTTATTCATCTAAGTAGATCATTTGTGATCGCCGGGATACCTTCTTCCAGCCGTTAACATTGACAGTTATTCACACAGGTATTTAGGAATGCAGCATTCAAAAACACCCCCAAAACACAGTTAGTACACATTGGTCTCAGTTCGACTGCTAAGTTAACGCAAAGGTGAATGAATGATTATTGTTTTACCGAGGTCCTCACATGGACTAGACATGCTTAAATTAGCATCAAGGTTTTCTATTATGCAATATGTGAATATATCAAGGGCACTCCCACCATCAGTTCTATATATACATGTATATATATATATATATATATATATATATATATATATATATAATAATATATATATAATGTACATTATATGCATAAGTTACTTTGCGTGTATATATAATATATGTTTGTGTGTCTATAGTAAAACAGTTCCAGCGTTGTGTGTTAGTATGGCTTGTTGTGGGTTGGTGGGTGGCAGGATAGGGAGTTGCGATAGGGGGGGGGGGGTAAACTCCTGTTGGGGGGGGGGGACTGGGAGGTGTTGCTATAACCACCCATCCACACTGCCCCGCTCATCCGGATCGCAGCTCCCCACCACGTCTCGTGGCGGTGCAAGCTGAGCTGGAGCAGTGCGTGTCCGGATCGGACTGGCCGATCTGATAACTGGTCACGTGGTTATACCGCGAGCGTGGGGGACGCGGTGGGTGGGTGAGTGGGTGGGTGGTGGGGGCCGCTCTGTGATGGATATGCAAGCTGATCGCATAGTCGCCAATGTAAAACTGCTTATCGCATCTATGTAACGGGTCCCTGGTGAAGGCGCTAGTTTGTGTGTGGGCGTGGGGGTGTGGGTGGGGGGAGGGGGGGAGATATGCGGCATAGGTTATCAAATTATGCAGCTACCATCTTATGCCGTCACGGCTCTGTGTCTCCCGATCTCGCCATCTCTCGTTCCTCCCACAGACTCTTTCTCTGACACATACACATGTTTGTGTTATCTCCCACTTCTTTCTCCGCCGCCTCTTCCTCCTCTCCTCTCCCTCCTCTCCTCTCCCTCCTCTCTTCTCCCTGTCTCACTCCTCTCCCTCCCCCATCTCTCACCGTGTCTCAGCCTCTCTCCCTCTCCCCACCTCTCTCCACCTCTCTCCCTCTCTCTCCCTCTCCCTCCACCTCTCTCCCTCTCTCTCCACCCTCTCCCTCTCCCCACCTCTCTCCCTCTCTCTCCACCTCTCTCCCTCTCTCTCCACCTCTCTCTCCACCTCTCTCCCTCTCTCTCCCTCTCTCTCCCTCTCCCTCTCTCTCCACCTCTCTCCCTCTCTCCTCTCCACCTCTCTTCCCTCTCTCCTCCACCTCCTCCCTCTCTCTCCCTCTCCCTCCCTCTCTCCCTCCCCTCCACCACCTCTCTCCCTCTCTCTTCCCCACCTCTCTCCTCTCCCTCCACCTCTCCTCCCTCTCTCTCCACTCTCTTCCCTCTCTCTCTCCCTCTCCCTCCACCTCTCTCCCTCTCTCTCCACCTCTCTCCCTCTCTCTCCACCTCTCTCCCTCTCTCTCCACCTCTCTCCCTCTCTCGGCACCTCTCTCTCTCCTCCTTCCATTCAATCTCCTTCTTTCTCCCCCTCTCTCCCTCTTTCTCTCTCCCCTCCCTCGCTTTCCCTCTTTTCCCCTCTCTCCTTCTGTTCTCCCCGCTCTCCTCTCTCTCCTCTCTCATGCAGTTTCGTTCTCTCATTTCTTTCTCTCCTCCTTCTCTACACTTTCTCTTTCTCTTTCGGGCCTCGTGTGCGGGAGATTGGTAGTTCGGTTCCCGGACGAATCAAACCAATGACATAAAATTGATACTTGTCACTTCCTAGTCTGGCGTTTGGCATTACTAGGATAGGGAAAGGACTGGCTAGCTCAGTGTCAGGATAATACGACTGAGTCAGATATCTGGTCATTGTGCCGACGGCCTGATTCCCCAGTGGGGCAGCACTATAAAGTCGCCATGAATGCACACTGTCACAAGTCGGTACCCGCCCTAATATGATCTTAGATGTTGCCAGGACGTAAAACTCCAACAACCAACCCACCGATCCCATGCTATGCAACATGTGTTGACACATACTGCAAGGTTGGCTGGTTGTTGGTGGTTTAAGGCTCTGTCACACATCACCGGACTGGGGAAACGGATAGAAACCGGACACTGTCCGGTGAAATACGTCAATGTCCGGTTTATATATGGTAGGCATCCGGCATTTCCGTTCTCTTTCCGGTGGTGTGCGGTGTGTATGGTGGCAACTTTTGAACATGCACAAAACTTGTACCGCACACCGCCGGACTGCCATGTACGGTTGGTGTCTGTTTAGTCCATTTTGTCCGGTTCATGTACATTACCCATCCGTTACGTCTCCGGTTTGCTTCGTGAATAGTCTGTTGACGGTGTCGGGGGAATTCGGTCTGTCATTCGGTTTTCGCCCGTCGGTTGACCATTGCTTGTCCGTTTTTATCCGTTGTCATCTGGTTATCGTCCGGTTATCATTCGGTGGCTATTCGTTAATGTACGTTCCTTGTCCGTTGAAAGCGCAACATTGCTCAATCCGATAAGGTGTGACAGGCGCTTTACGTCCTGGCAATTCGGCTGCCGCGCTCGGTTATAGCAACGAGTTGGGTGTAGTCGTGTAAGGGTTGTAGAATGATTCTCTGATATTAAAGTTGCATTGTCCGATGGTTTTGAGTTTCTGTCATTTTCTGAGATTAATATATTGGTTGATCATTATATTATTTCTTACTTTAGTTTGAGATAACTTTTATTTTAAATGGCTAACTTTTGAGATATTTTTAGTACAAACATGCAAAATTGATTTTGGCAAGCATGCCAAAACTCTGACACCACAGGCATCTGCAGTAATAGGTTCTATTAAATTGCCTCAGTATTCCCTTCTATGTGGTGACAAATATTTAATAAGTGTACCAGTATTGAAGTTAGATATATATGTGTAATTAAATTTAGATAATTGTTTTGGTTTTGAAAAATTAATGTTTTCATCGGACTATGCATCTTTAAGGTTTAAGAGTATTTGATGTATTTATTGCCAGCCACACTGACCTCGATCTCAAACTGGCCACTAAATATATAAATCACAATCTACTTCTATGCATTTGGCCTAGAAAATCAGATGCAGTGTAGCCAGGTATAGTACAAAGTTTCTAATCTAAATTGCAATCATGGGCGGGGGGGGGGGGGGTGGAAGTACTTTTTTATGTATGATATCTATGCACCTATCTTCCAGATTTCACAGATTTCCGCTATTCATATTTTATAGTTGCTACTTTCACTAACTGTCCTAGTCTGCAATGTACTCACTGTCACTGTCACAGTCACAGTGTACTCACTGTAAGGACCAAGCGCAGTGGCCGAATCGCTAGAGCACGGGCATCGTATACGGGAGATCGGGAGTTTGGTTCCCGGTCGAATCAAACCAATGACTTATTGATACTTGTCGCTTCCTAACCTGGCGCTCGGCATTACTAGTATAGGGCAGGGACTGGTTTAGCTCAGTGTGAGGATAATGTGACTGAGTGGGATATCAGGTCATGGTGCTGGCGGCCTGATTTCCCAATAGGGCAGGAGTGTAAAGTCGCCATGAGTGCACACTGTCACAAGTTGGTACCCATCCTGATATGACTTTAGATGTTGTCAAGATGTAAAACTCCTACAACCAACCAACCAGCCAACCAACATATATATCCTGGGGGCACTCACTACTGATTTCTGGAGCGTAGAAGGAAGATTAATTGAATTGCTGAGATTGTACCTGTGTGCAGCTACTTTCAGGAAGCCATATTACCAGGGAAGCCACTCGAAAAGTAGGCTAATCGCATTACCTCTCGTCAGTCTTGCCCGAAATCCAAGTACTATAGTTGGTTGGTTGTTGGAGTTTTATGTCCTGGCAACATCTAAGGTCATATGAGGATGGTACTGACTTGTGACAGTGCACACTCATGGCGACTTTTTACTGCTGCCCTACTGGGAGACCAGGCTCAATCACATTATCCTGACATTGAGCTAGCCTCTGGCACTATGACCTGATGTCCTACTCAGTCACAATATCCTGACAGTGTCACCAAGCCAACCAGTCCTTGTCCTATCCTAATAATGCCCAGCGCCTGGCTAGGAAACGACAAGTATCAATTTTATAAGTCATTTGTTTGACTCGACAGGGAATTGAACTCCCGATCTTCTGCACGGGAGGTCTGCGCTCTACTGAGATGTCGCGCTATTCTAATTAGCATGCGGAGATGAAAGATCTCTGCGATTTCACTGATTTCCGCTATTTATTTTTATAAATCAGGGATTTGCGTTGTTTAAAAAAATATCTAGGATGTAAAACCCAAATAAACAAGCAATCTAATTTGATGATTTTATTCATATTAGCACAAAATTCTAGAAACATTTAAAGCATTTGACTGCTGTTGAGATTCCCTTATACTGAAATGAGGTGAAGTTTCATGAAAGATTCTATCATAAACTTAGCTCTATCGGGGAATCGCTGAAAAATGCCAGTCGGGTTTCATCGAATACTCTCCAAGCATTATCCTAGCCCCATTCCCCTGATCCTGATAAGTCCATGCAGACTATCCTTGGAGTGTGTTCCACTGTCCTTCTTGTGACTGTATTATCGCCCACATCGCCGTTGATTTCACCTCGCTTTGTTTTTTCCCCGGGATCAAATTCATCCTGGAAGTTTTACAATATTAAAAAATGTAAATGGATACCTGGATACGAAAATACAGAATATAAGGCTGAGCCTGTCTGGTATTCCGCTCCTTTCCTCCTATGGTGCCACATATCTTATTGCCTGCCACTGTTTATCAAACCTAGATGTAAACATATTGAAGGTAGTGGCCGCCACAGTCACTTCAGAGAGTTAATTCCAGTCTTGCATTATTCTTTGGCTGAACACCTTCTTTTGGATTTCAAGCCTACTGTGACGCATGAGTAGCTTGTCCTTGTGCCCCCTGGTACATCGTCCTTCATCTCAGGAAGAATACCTCGGGATCCAGCCGATCTAGGCCATCTTGTATCACAATAATCAGTAGAATAAGAATTCTATTATTGGAGCAACATTATTTATATATGAACTCACAATAGATTTTCACTTTTTGTTCATGCTAGAGGCCACTTTCACCCTTCTATTCCCTATATGTAGGTACATACATTAGTAGTATGTAGGTACATA
The DNA here is from genome assembly GCA_030323885.1 of Branchipolynoe longqiensis. Taxonomy (NCBI): domain Eukaryota; kingdom Metazoa; phylum Annelida; class Polychaeta; order Phyllodocida; family Polynoidae; genus Branchipolynoe; species Branchipolynoe longqiensis. The sequence continues at coordinate 21,734,508 of CM059192.1, read as the reverse complement.
TTAGTAGTATGTAGGTACATAACATTAGTAGTATGTAGGTACATACATTAGTAGTATGTAGGTACATACATTAGTAGTATGTAGGTACATACATTAGTAGTATGTAGGTACATACATTAGTAGTATGTAGGTACATAACATTAGTAGTATGTAGGTACATACATTAGTAGTATGTAGGTACAACCATTAGTAGTATGTAGGTACATACATTAGTAGTATGTAGGTACATACATTAGTACTATGTATGTACATACATTAGTACTATGTAGGTACATACATTAGTAGTATGTGGGTACATATATTAGTACTATGTAGGTACATACATTAGTAGTATGTAGGTACATACATTAGTAGTATGTAGGTACATACATTAGTAGTATGTAGGTACATATATTAGTAGTGTGTAGGTACATACATTAGTAGTATGTAGGTACAAACATTAGTAGTATGTAGGTACATACATTAGTAGTATGTAGGTACATACATTAGTAGTATGTAGGTACATACATTAGTAGTATGTAGGTACATACATTAGTAGTATGTAGGTACATACATAGTAATTAGTACACATACATTAGTAGTATGTAGGTACATACATTAGTAGTATGTAGGTACATACATTAGTAGTATGTAGGTACATACATTAGTAGTATGTAGGTACATACATTAGTAGTATGTAGGTACATACATTAGTAGTATGTAGGTACATACATTAGTAATATACATGTAGGTACATACATTAGTAGTATGTAGGTACATACATTAGTAGGTTAATGTGTAACATGACCATAGTGCACGCCGTCACAAGTCGGTATCCGTCCTTAGATGTTGCTAGGGCATAAAACCCAAACAAACAAACAAATTCAATGCTTGATATTAGAAGTGTTTTGAGTCTTTATTTAGAAGTTTGGTGATGTTTTTGTGAATACACCCTAGGAATACACCCTAGGAATACACCCTAGGAACTTAGCTCTTGGTACAAATATCATTGTTTCACTTCCCAAGAACCTAGCTGTGTTGAGTGTGGACCTGCTGTACTTACTGTACATACAACAGGCCCCGGTGAATGGACACAATTTGTCCATATTGATTGCTTGATTTATTTGTTGGAGTGTAACGTCCTAGCAACATATATGGTCATATCAGGACGGCGTGTCCATATTGACATCCATCACTCGATGACGTGTGAATGTTCCACACATGTGGATGAGTGGTCCTGGTGTTGTTGGCAGGGTTATGTGTGTGTGTGGTGGGCGAGGGGTGGGGGCGGGGGCGGGTTGATGAGGGGTGGTTGAGGTCGGGTGGGGGGAGGGGTTAACCGTCAACGCTATATGGAATTGGTGCTTGCCTCTGCCGATCCACTGCCAGTCTTACTAATAGTTCAACATACACCTCCCTCCTAAAAATAGTAATAAGAGACCAAGTATCAAAGGCCTATACACTCTGTCGCACCCCGTCCTGATATGACCTTAGAAGTTGCCAGGACCTAGAATTCCAACAACCAACCTCTATCGCACTCAGACGTAGCGCTATTCTAATTAGCATGAATTGTGTTGTCCGTGTATGTACATGCATTTGTGTGCGCGTATGTAAGTGTATGTGTGTATGTATACATACACAGTTTTGTGTTCCTGTTTGTATTCCCATAATAGATTATAGAGCACATATATGTATGTATGTATGTATTTATGTATCAGGGATGAAAGATCTCCGCGATTTCGCGGATTTCCGGAATTTGTCCTGTACCTACTGCAATCCTGCAGCACGATCAACGTATAGGCACTACTAATACGTTATTTTACGCTGCAGCACCATCAGTGTATACTACTAATAAATGCTGATATGTGTGCAGATGCCGCAACACTATCGCTGTATCAGTGTATACTACTAATAAATGCTTCAAACGCCGCAGCACTATCAGCGTATACTACTAATAAATGCTTCAAACGCCGCAGCACTATCAGTGTATACTACTAATACGTGCTTCAAACACCACAGCACTATCAGCATATACCAATATATATGAAACCCGACTTCCGGGAATTGTCCGCGATTCCCTGACAATGCTAAACCTATGGGAGAATATCACCATTTCCGCTTTTTTTCCCAGAGACCACTTTCATCCCTGATGTATGTGGTTGGTTGGTTGTTGGAGTTTTATGTCCTGGCAACATCCAAGGTCGCATCAGGACGGGTACCGACTTGTGACAGTGCGCACTGATGGCGACTGTATGCGTGTATGTGTGTCTTTTACTCTGAATATTTGCCGTAAAACGTCAATTCGGCGTAAAACGTGACTTGTTGCGCCGTCAGTTTGCTCGTCCGGTGCGCACTGATTGGGTGTTTAAGACTAAGAGTGGAGGGTGCTGGGTGGGAGGGGTGGCGACCCACTGACCAGCTGACCGGCGCTTCCCCTGGTGGGCGGGGCGCGAACTAGGTCACGTGCAAAGTAGCAGCCATCCATCACGCAGAAGCATTTATCAACAAGTCCGTATGCCACCTTCTGCGTTATGCGTTTTGACAACCAGACGACTGGGTGTACGAACCGGCCGCACAGCGAACTGAACTACTAGTAGTACCGACCTGACTCTCTCAGCCGAATGAGTTGAGCGTCCGTCTTACGTTTTGGTAGATCGTAGGAATCGAACCCATGGGTTTGAACCCTGGTCGAGACAAACCAATGACTTAAAATTGTATACTTGTCGCTTCCTAGCTAGGCACTCGGCATTATTAGGATAGGGCAAGGACTGGTTGGCTCAATGCCCGGATAATGTGACAGAGTGAGATATCAGGTCAGGGTGCTGGCGGCCTGGTCTCCCAATGAGGCAGCACTATGAAGTCGCCATGAGTGCGCACTGTCACAAGTCGCTACCGGTCCTGATATGACCTTAGATGTTGATAGGACGTAAAACAACTACAAACAAACAACAAACAAACTGCTAATGCTCATCCCCCTCTCACTTCTCCACCGACTGCTCCTCCCCATCTCGCCGTTCCTCCTCCCTCCCCCCCCCCCTCTCCTCTTCTGCCGCTCTTCCGTCCCTCTCCCCTCCTTCGCTCTTCCACGCCTCTACCCTCTTCCCACTCCCACCCTTCTCACCCTTTCCCTCAACCTCCTCCTGCCCTCCTCCATCTCTTCCTCCTTTGTCTCCCCTCTCTCCTCCTCCCTCCTCCTCCCTACTCGTCTTCTTCCTCCTCTCTCCTCCTCCCTCCTCCTCCCTACTCGTCTTCTTCCTCCTCTTTCCTCCTGCTCACCGTCCTCCTGCTCCCCTTCCTCCTCCTCTCCCCCTCCCTCTCATTATCCCCCCCCCTCCACCCCCCCCTCTCCTTCCTCCATATGCTATGAGTGTGACTGCACGAGAGTGGTGGTGGAGGGTGGAGGGTGTTCAGATTGATCTCGGCGCTTCACCATTATTATGGCAGCCTTTTTTCGTCCTTGTTGCTATTCGTTATCGTTCCACATTCACACAGGAGTTGTGTCCGTTTGGGGGGTTTTGCGCCACCGATTCCCGTCTGACCAATTTAGATCCTCAATTAGAGATATCGGTGCAATTCCACTCGTTGCTGAGTATTATGAAGATTGTGTGCGTGAGAGTGAGTGAGTGAGCGAGTGAGTGAGAGCGAGAGAGAGATTGACGGAGACTGACAGAGAGACTGATGGAGAGACTGGTAGAGACTGACAGAGACCGAGAAAGTCTGAGAGAGGAGACTGACAGAGAATGAGGGAGACTGACAGAGAGACTGATTAAGACTGACAAGAGAGATTGACAGATATACTGACAGAGAGACTGACAGAGAGGCTGACAGAGAGACTGACCTACTGAGAGAGACTGACAGAGAGACTGATCTACTGAGAGAGACTGACACAGAGACTGACAGACTGAGAGAGACTGACACAGAGACTGACAGAGGGACTGACAAAGAGACTGACAGAGAGACTGACAGAAAGACTGACAGAGATTGACAGAGACTGACAGAGACTAACAGAGAGACTGACAGAGACTGACAAAGACTAACAGAGATACTGGGAGAGAGACAGAGAATGTGGTATTGTTGTCCTGTGTCGTTTAAGTATTGTGGAGAGTTTGTTGTTTTGTTTTTGTTTTTTACCAGTCGTCTCCCGGATGTGGTCGTTGCGTTATCGGAACCGATATTACGACAGCCTTCCCAGCGGGCCGTGCGCCGTAACCCCCAGCACAATTAATGAGTGAACGGGGGAGGGTGGACGGGCGGAGGGGTCTGAACTACATAACATTTGACTGCGCCATTTGGCAGTCCTGGGACTACCACAAACAAGTCTTCTGATTGGACGCTCTGAAAGCTGGTATCTGGTGGGATCCGAAGTTCTGAGTACTGACCCTACTGACCCCCCCCCCCCTCCCCCCTCCCCCTCCCCCAAACTCATCCGATTACCCCCTCACTTTACACCTACACACGCCCAAACACGCCCACACACCCACCCACAATTATACCTACTTACTCACACCCACACTTATATAACCACAATAACACCCTCACTGACACTCACACACATAATAGAGTCAATATAGTGCCAAAATACCTCCAAGAATGCCCCCCCCCCCCCTCCCCAAATGTTTCATGAGTATGTCTTGTACTTTCAGGCATAGTGAACGACATATTAAAAGTTGGACAGAAACGGAGCATGGGAAAGTAAAAATATCTGGCATTGAAAAATGGCGTAAATCTGCCCCCATTTTCACTTGACATTCCTAAAAAGGGAATTTCAGCCCCTCCCCTTCTCGTCCGCTTTTGACTGCACAGTTGACATCTTCTGGGAAATGTCCTTTCACTTCAACAAGAGTACATATAGTTGGCATTTACTACACAAGGAGTGTGAGCATCCAGGCAAGCCATGGGTACATGAATCTAGGTGACAAAACCTGTATACTGTCCACCCTAGATTACCTATGCAAACTCCTATCCACACTCACACCCACACTTATAACCACACTGACACCAAAGAGAATGTATGACAAGACGCACCACTCAGCGCTGTCATATAGGAATTTGTTAAATAATCATGCAGTGGTGCCATCCCGTGCCAAACAAGGTGCATTGTCTTTCATCCGGTGGAGTAGTAGCTTTCTTACTCAGACATAATCACAAATTGTATTTATATATGGCACAGATTAAAGTGATTAAAGTATGTTTGAACTTTACTATACTATAATATTGTTTTCATAATTCATATTAAGAGATAATACACTATAATTGTTGTACATTGTCTTTGATGGTATAGCAGTCAGGGTGGGCTAGGGAACCTGTCTCCTTGTTTCAATGGTAGATCAGTCAGGCTGGGCTAGGGGACCTGTCCAATTACCTTGTTTGGTGTATTTCACAGAAAATCACTGAGTGGCACGTCTTGTCGTACAATGTCGTTGCTGACACTCACACCCATACCCACTTATGCCCACACCAGTCATTTCCGGTTCTGACGCAGAAGGTGGTTTCCGGTTCTGTTGCTGTAACTATTGGACAAAAGGTTTACCTCGACTTCATCAAAGATAACCTGGGTGGGTGGAGGAAGAAGAAAGAGGGTGGGAGAGAGGGGGTATTTTTTATCAAGGATAACGGGAGAGAAAGAAGAGAAGTAGAAAGAAAGAAAAAGAAAGAAAGAGGGGGAAGGAAGGGTCCCATCAAGGGTAACGGGGGAGAAAAAAAAGGAAAAAGAAAGAGAGGTGGGAGGGAGAGGCAAGAGATGGGAGGGGGGAGAATATGAGAGAGGGGGGAGGGTCTCTTCACCAAGAATAGCAGGGGAGAAAGAAAGGAAGGAGGAAGAGAGGGGGAGGGAGAGAGAGAGGGAGGGAGAGGTTTTTCAACAAGGATGGCGGGGAAGAAAGAATAGAAAGAGAAAGAGGTGAGGAGGGAGGCGAGAAAGAGGGAAAAGGGGGGGGGGAGTATGAGAGAGGGGGTGGGAAGGGCTATTTCACCAAACATAATGGAGGAGAAAGAAAAGAAGGAGAAAAAGAAGAAGTAGAAGTAGAAGGAGGAGGATGGGAAGAGAAGAGAGAGAGCTAGAAACTTTGAGAGAGAAAGAGAGAGACAAAGACAGAGAGAAGGGGGGGGGGGGGTTAAAGGGAGAGGGAGGCGGGGAGAGAGAAGGAGAGCCACTTTCTAAGTGTCAGCCAACCAATCAGATAGGTGAACGCTGGCCTTGAAGAAACATATGGGATAAGTTAACTGCTCAAGTAACACTGTGCCTTGTTGCTGTTTGCAGAGACTTCACCGCCTGCTGGCCATCTTTGGGCGAGCTGAGGAGAAGGGCCGCCTGACGATGGACATGTACCTCCAGTGGGTACGTTCACAGCAGCAGGGAGGAGAAATCCACCATTGTCCACAGCTTTCCAGTATTCTGTCTTGGTTCGGCCATGTATCCATAGACTGTTGTGTGTTCCCTTGTTCCGTGTTCGCTTGTGACCTTGTGACACGCCAGACAGACAATGAGCCTGTGTTTTGCTTAATGGCCATTCCCATAGGTTGGACCCAGGGATAGTCTTGTGCACGGCACATGTGACATACTGACCTTGAACATAGAGAATGGACATGTTCATTGTCTGTGTGGCATGTCACAAAGTCACAAGCGAACAAGGAACAAGGGAACACACCACAAGGGAACAGTCTATAGATACACTGCCTTATGTGGATTAGTTCTCCTCATAGACTCGGCATTCACAGTCCGAGTCACCAGAAGTTAGGCTTTTATTTTTTTTAATGTTTATATGAACTATTGTGTTTTTTTGTTTATGACTTTTATTCATATGATGTCATTTTTCAATGGTCGTACTGGTTGGTCTCCCTGCCGTTCGTGGTTTACACCATATATCTTGGTTTCCACTATTTATTTATTTATTCATTTTTTTATTGTTGGTTGTTGGAGAGTTAAACTGGTGTTGTGTTCATGTTGTAAATTTTCCTTCTTATGTTACTAGAAAATGAACTACTATGTACTGACATTTTGACATTTGATATTTTTTCCAACTAGTAGATTCCCATAATTATTTTGACCAGACCGGATGGCCAAATGAGTTGAGCATTCATCTCCCGTTTTGGTAGATCGTGGGACTTGATCCCTGGTCGAGTCAAATCATTGACTTAAAAATGTGTACTTGTTGGTTCCTAGCCAGGCGCTCGGCATTATTAGGATAGGGCAAGGACTAGTTAGTTCAGTGTCAGGATAATGTGACTGAGTGGGATATCAGGTCACGGTGCTGGCAATCTGGTCTCCCAGTGGGGCGTCACTATAAAGTTGCACACTGTCAGAAGTCGACAGGCATACCCATCCTGATATGACCTTAGATGTTGCTAGGACGTAAAACTCCAACAACCAACCAATATTCCCGCCAGGTGGCCGCGCTGAGGATGACGGGACAGACGAAGCTGATAACACGCGTTCTCGAGGAGGCTACCTCGCGCTACCGGAAGTCCGCCTCGCTCTGGTTCGAGCGTCTCTGCGCCGCGATGCAGTCCGGGAAACGACAGGTGGCGCCACTTGTTGAGGAGGCTTTGAACAGCGTTCCCGAAAAGGTGGGTCACAGTGGATAGGTGGGGGTGCTTTTTTGTTTGCACTTAAATTATATTGGAATGACAAGCGAACAATTATTAAAGCTGCAGTCCGATGAATCCATCCAATTTTCAAAATCAAAACATTTACATAGATTTAATCCTACCTATTTCGACCTAGATACTCGTGCAGATATAGTGGGATTCGAACCCTGGTCAAGTCAAATCAATGACATAAAAATGTATACTTGTCGCTTCCTAGCTAGGCACTCGGCATTATTAGGATAGGGCACGGACTGGCTGGCCCAGTGTCAGGATAATGTGACTGAGTGGGATATCAGGTCATGGTGCTGGCGGCCTGGTCTCCCAGTGGGGCAGCACTATAAAGTCACCATGAGTGCGCCCTGTCACAAGCCGATACCCGTCCTGATATGCCCTTAGATTTTGCTAGGACATAAAACAACAAACAAACAAGCAGTGCAGTTACTAAACATGTATTGCTGCATAGAACTTAGAAAGAATACCATGTGCATTTAATAGCACCTGTCACTGTTTAAGCCTATACTATTGGGGTGCATCATTTCTATGTGCAAGCCAACATTTATTTGGCATGTTTTCATTTCAAATATCTGTCATGGTAATGCCATATAAGTCACTTCAAACCAAATGGCTTACCGTTATTACCAACGACTTACTAAATTTATGTTTGTCACTACCTAGCCTGGCACTCAGCATTAATAGGATAAGCCGAAGACGGGTTAGCTTAGTATCAGGATAATATGACTGAGTGGAATATCGGGTCATGGTGCAAGCGGCCTGATTTCCCAGTGGGGCAGCATTATTAAGTCGCCATGAGTGTGCACAGTCACAAGTCGGTACTCATCCTGCTATGACCTTGTATGTTACCAGGATGTAAAACCACAACAAGGTTCTATTTACTGTTGTTGTCATTTCCAGGAGAGCCTGTGCCTGTGGCAGTTGACGCTGGAGCACTACACGCTGAACGAGACTGCCAGCGTGGAACCCTTACTGCAGGTGCGTGTGGCGCCACCTGGTGGCAAACAGCGACACTGCCAGCTGCTGTCCACTCTGGCCGCATGGTGGCACGGTCTTGAACTAACCGGACCACTGACTAGCTAATGTCTCAGTAAATGACAGAAACTCAAAACCATCGAACTAGATGGAATTTTAAAAGCATGCATGTTTTGTGCCCAGTAGACGGCAGAGGTTTTGTGATGCCCAAGGCCAACTCCTTGTTTGTATTCCCATAAAACTCAAGAATAGGGTCTAGTACTGAGAAATGTGAGCAAGGAAGACATTTTAAATATGCCCTAATATGGATGCGCGTGGCAGTCGCACCCTCTGACCCCGTCTCTGCACGCTACTCGTTGTGCCCACTGACCGCCCTCTGCGCGCGTTCACGCTGTCAAGTCTTGTTTCCTCCGGACCGGACGTGGTGGGCGAATCGGTAGAGTGCAGGCCTCCCGTGCAAAAGGTCGGGAGTTCAATTCTCAGTCGAGTCAAACCAATGATTGATACTTGTCGCTTCCTAGCCAGGTATTATTAGGATAGGCCCGTCCTGATATGACCTTAGATGTTGCTAGGACGTAAAACAACAACAAACAAACAATTATTAGGATAAGCCAAGGAATGATTGGCTCAGTGTCAGGATAATGTGACTGAATGCGATATCAGGTTATGGTGCTGGTGGCGTGGCCTCCCACGGGGCAGCACTATAAAGTCTCCATGAGTGTGCACTGTCACAAGTCGGTACCCGTCCTGATATGACCTTTAGATGTTGCCAGGATGTAAAACTCCAACAACCAACCATCTTGTTTCCTCCGATGACAGTCCGGTGTGGTGCGGTGTGGCGCAGTCGCAGTTCCGATGAAGGAGGCCTATCTGGACTGGAGTGCAGCATCCGGCACAATGAAGGTGACCCGAAAGATCTTCCGCAGGCGAGTACAATGCCACTTTATCTTTGCTTGAATCTTTAAATTCTTTAAAATGTATTGTTGATGACAATTAAAGCTTCATAATCGGATGAATGCATTAAATCTGTTCACAACCAAAAAACACTCACCTATCTTTGATCCTAAATATCCAACTTAGAAACCGGCAATTAAAGTTGCATTGTCCGATGGTTTTGAATTTCTGTATTTTTTCTGAGATAAATATATTAGATCGATCACTAGTATCTACTTTGCATTAGTTCAAAGTTACTTTTATTTTAAATGGTAAACTTTTGAGATATTTTGGGTGGAAACGTGGAAAATTAGTTTTGGCAAGCTTGCCAAAACTCTGACACCATAGACTTCTGCAGTAACAGGTTCTGTTAAATTGACTCAGTATTGGCCTCTACGTAGAAACAAATGCTTAATAAGTGCATCAGTATCTAAGTTAGATATGTAAAATCAAATCGAGATAATTGGTTTGGTTTTGAAAATTTGACATTTCATCGGACTATGCAGCTTTAAAGTAAAGTAGATGATGAATCTAATGTATTTATCTCGGAAAATTGCACAAACTCAAAACCATCGGACTGTGCAACTTTAATATAACATATAGCTTTAAATACATGATGATGGTTGTCTCACTTCTTGTTTCCCTTGTAGTATATTATTATTTATTTGTTTTTCTTCACAGCCTTTCTGCTTCGCAACCTCTATCTGTCGACTTCTTTAAGAAATACATCAGCTTGGAATATGCTCAGGTTAGTAGAAAGGCTTTCCACAATTATGGTTTGTATATCTAGATATGCGAATATTATTTATTATAAGTGTAATGCATCTGCTGCTACTGACAGCAGGCCGAGGCTGAGGGAGGCACGGGTCCAGCAGGCTGCAGAACCAGGGGTATGCGTGTGAGCAGTCAAATTCCTTAGTTCCTCCAGCATCCGCCAAGCTCGCCCTGCTCTTGACCTATTTCCACCCGAAATTTACTCTTTAATAAAACTAATGGCGGGTCTCCAAATAACTAATGCGTTAGTCGATAGGTGGCGCTGATATGCAATTTAGGCCTCTCCTTACGCCACTGTGCGCTGGTGCCTACTGTAGACACTAGATGGCGCCACCCTTGGGTCAACTGCTTATAAATGTAGTTGACTGGTTAGCACAGTATCAGAATAATGTAACTGGGATATTGGGTCATGGTGCTGGTGGCCTGGTCTTCCAATTGGGCAGCACAAGTCACTATGAGTGCGCACTGTCACAAGTCGGCACCCGCCTTGATATGACCTTATGTGTTGCTAGGATGTAAAACAACAAACAAAACGAACAGCTTATGTAGCCTACTTATCTATCATATAAATATATATGTATCTATTTTTATATGCTCCATAATAAGATTATGGGAATAAAAACAAGGACACTATCCATAACGGGTGCGCAATTAGTTCCTGTTAAAATTTAATATTTGCTATCGTGAAGGAGGATGAGGTATACAAAATAAGTGTTGCGTAATTTATGCACACCCCAAAAATTCTATAGTACTTTATATTTATCACTGTAAAAGTGACTACTGCAGTTGTGCTGTAATTCTGATGGTTCAATCTTAAGTTGTGACGGATGCTGGTGACTTGTTGTAATGAGCATTTGCTGCATTTCGGTTTATTTACAGGCGACGCCTAGGATGAAGCGGCTGCGGGAGGCATACGAGGCAGCCCTGCGGGAGTATGGGAAGAGTGACTCCAGTAAGTTACCGGCCGGCTAGCGGCTAAAGCTAGGATTCCATATGCGTGGTATGCGAATGCAACAAAAAGTGGAAAAGCATATAAATCCACAGTGGTGCTTCCATTTGTCCAGTTGCGAATGTGTGAATGGCAAAGTGGATCGCTCGATGGATTGATCGGTGCGAATGTCACATGCCACGTATGCATTCTCATGCCGCATACATGGAAACTTAGCTTAACTGCTTACATGTGCTACTTACTACCGTAAAACCTCAACTGGATCACACTTCCACTTTGATGGCACATGCGTAATTTTGAGAACCAGGTGCATTCCACTTGGCTGAATGATACTAGTACCGTATTAAGTCATTAAAATATAGTTAGTTCCATAGCGAATAGTTAAATAGTTCTGCACAAGTGCGAGAACAAACGTAAAACATAATTGTACATACTTGTAGATATCATGCTAGGTCTCGTGGGTGGGTGGAGTGATTTCAAATGGGCCTCAACCTTTGGCTTCAGCCCATTTAAAATCAGTACCCCGACCTACTATTATATATGATATGGAAAATGATGTCTTTCAATTGTATTAAGTATTTATTTTAATGACATGCTTCTCGATAAAATAGCGCTAAAACATCTTACTGCTTAGATCATTAATTAGCCGGGTGGGATGGTCAAATGAGTCGGGCGCTCGCTTCCCATGTGACAGGTCTTGGGTTCAATCCCAGGCCAAATGAAACTAAAGACAAATTTGATGATTCGATAAGACATGACTCGACAAGGCAGTACAGGTATCAGGAAGTTTATTTCCAAATTTGGGTGTACAGACACGTCTGGGCCTGCCCTATGAGTACAAGTAAGAAGTAGGGTGGGTGGGTGGAAAAGTAACGGTGGTGGGAGGGGTCAAGGAGTGCTGATGGCTAGAAGCCAGCCGACTTATATATAGCATCACCGGGGTGTGAAAGCCTGCCACCGCAACTTGGATGGACTGGGAGGAAGTCACCCATCCAGCCGTGAGTCGATCAGGGCGGGTGAGTCGTTCCCCTCGAACCAAACACAATGCTAACATTGCGACCTATTGTCGCAGGGCAATTAATAAGATAAGGCAGTGGAATGAGGGAAAACCATTTGTCCTCTTTCTCTTTCTATCATTCCTTACCCTTTGCTAGTAATGCTGAGTGCCAGAACAAAGTAACGGGCGACAAGTATAAATTTGATACGTCTTTGGTTTGACGCAGCCATTGATTGAATCCATGACCTCCCACACAGGAAGCGAGCGCCCTACTCATTCAGCTGTTCCTTCTGGTTCTGGAGTAGTATGATACGCCGTTTTAATCGATGTCCACCGGGTGCGGTGGCCGAATCGGAAGCGTGCGGGCCTCGTGTGCAGGAGATCGGGAATTTGGCTCCCAGTCGAGTCAAACCAACGACTTATCAAATTGATACTTGTAGCTTCCTAGCCTGGCGCTCGGCATTAATAGGATAGGGCAAGGACTGGTTAACTCAGTATCAGAATAATGTGATTGAGTGGGATATTGGGTCTTTGGTGCCAGCGGCCTGGTTTCCCTGTGGGGCAGCACTATGAAGTCGCCATGAGTGTGCAATGTCACAAGTCTGTACCCGTCCTGATATGACCTTAGATGTTGCCAGGACATAAAACTCCAACCACCAACCAACCAACTGACCCCGGCCGCCTGTGTTTTCCAGGCCTGTGGTTGGATTATCTACGCCTGGAGTTGTCTCACCCGTCGGGCTGCCCGGAGAAGGCGGGCCAGCTGCACTGGAGGGCACTGAGGGCTCTGGAGGGAGGTCATGCGGAACGCTTCATCACGCACTACAACCTGCTGCAGACCGGCCACATCACCGCGTAGTCATAGCAACATGCCTTGGTTACCAAGCACCACTCAGTGAGGAAGCATGTCTGATGTTTTTAGACATTTAGGCATTTTTTATCCACAATTTCCATGCATATATTCTAAACACATACTTGTAGATATCTAAAGCTGCATAATTCAATATTTAATGTTTGCTTGAAACTAAATCAACAGCAGACGGGATGGCCGAATAAGTTGAGTTGACAATAGAAATTGTAGCAACAGTGTAACCATTAATGGTTGTCTTCCCACTGACGTTATAAACACATAATATGGAATACAAAACCATGAGCTCTGGAGCGATATACAGATAACCTACAGACTGCTCTTTAAGGAAACAAACACATGTTAGAAACAGGTACAATGAGATCAGGACATGTTCATCGATAGACAAATCCTATGGTTTCAATTGTAAATATTTTATCATTACTCATTCGGTCTATATCAGTATATCGCCAAGGGTAACAATCACGCCATGTTTAAAACATGTTCAGATTTGAAAATGGTAAAATTTAAGGCTGCATATTTCAATGGGAAGCATCAAATTTTTCAAAAGTGAAAAACTTACTTACATTTGATCCTACATATATCCAACTTAGTTGCTTGTTAACTCATTAAACATTTATTACAGTTTAGTGTTCCTGTGCCGTGCTGTTATGCCTAGAAACTGGTAAACAAAGCCTATCTATGTCCAGCATTTCGGAGTGCACACCAAAATTAATTTTTACATATTTTAATTTCAAATATCCCCAAAGTTAACCCCTTAAAATAGAAGGTACTTCAAGCTCAAAATAATGTAGATAATAATAATGACCTAATATACTATAACATAAAATGTGCAAGAAATTCACAAAAACATCGGATTATGCAACTTTAAGTGTTGGAGGGCACTGATTATGTAATAAGGATGCATTCACCTCCCCAGGGGAAACGCAGCAAACACAGGTAGCGTGGACAGGTTGGTTAGGGACCAGTGGGTAGGGCGTTCGCCTCGGAATTACAGCAATGTGGGTTCGATTCCCACTCTAGGCATTACGTCTCGGTTGTTGCCACACCTCCCAGTGGCAATTAGAATGAACAAAATGAGAAAGTATTGAATGCCTTATAATGCATTTAAGAAGTGTGTGTTGAGGGGGGGGGTAATTTTAGTAGCATAAATAATAAATATATAATGTGTATCTTTTATAATTAAAGCCTTCGTCCAGAGCGTCATGTTTCTACAATGATCGCGTTTTTATCATTCTAGCCACATTTGTTTCAGTTATGTTAATCTCTTTATGTGATGTATAAGAATTATACCATGGTATAAACCACTTCCAACCCATTTATGTTGCCTGTCTTCCTTTTCCCTGTGGTCGTTAATTACACGTGTTCGGCATTTGCCGCGAGGATTTCTGTTCTTGAAATAATAAATTTTAAATGGTTTTATTTAGTTAGTTATGATTGTACGTTGAAACTTGCATTTGTTTTCTACCAAAGGTAATTTTTAATGTTTGCTTGAAAGTAACACAACACCAGACAGGATGGCCGAATGAGTTGAGTTGAGTTGAGTTGAGCGTCCACCTCCCATTTTGGTAGGTTGTTACATTCGAGCCCCTGGTCGAGTGAAGCCAATGACTTTAAAATGTATGCTTGTCACACTACCTAGCCTAGCGCTTGGCATTACTATGGTATGGCAAGGAGCGGTGGAATGAGGAAGACCAAGTATCTGCGATTGAAATTTCCCCTGCTTAATCAACTAAAGCACGAGTAATAATAACGACAACAAAAATCACACAAAGCGTTTACATTACTCAAGCATATGCAAAACTGGAAGGTTTTGGTAATGGTTCTTGTAGTTATTTAATACCCCTTGCCTTACTGTGTAACTCATGTAATGTGTTGTCTTTTAAATGTGAACGTGTATTAAATGAACTATTAAATACATGTAGCTCAATTTGATGGATGAAATGTTCCGGAAACCCATTTATTGTGGTTTTACTTTGTGTTAACTGGAGATTCAATGAAAATGTAGTAAATAAACATCACTAGGTTAATGGATATTGTTATTATTTTATTTTATTAATAATTTAATACACACAAAGTTCTAATGGTGGTGTAAATTAGCAGTGAGAGGGTTTTGTTTTAGCTGTACTACCAGACGGAATGGCCGAATGAGTTGAGCGCCCATCTCCGGTTTATGTAGATCGTGGGATTCGAATCCATGGGTTCGAACGCTGGTCGACTCAGACCATTTCTTTTCAAATGTATCCATGTCGCTTCCTAGCCCGGTGCTTGCCATTATTAGGATAGGGCAAGGACTGGTTGGTTCATTGTCAGGATAATGTGACTGAGTGGGATATCAGGTCATGGTGCTGGTGGCTTGGACTCCCAGTGGATCAGCACTATACAAGTCGCCATGAGTGCGCACTGTCACAAGTCGGTACCCGTCCTGATATGACCTTAGTTGTTGCCAGGACGTAAAGTTCCAACAACCAACCAATCTAACTGTACTGTTGGCGATCAGTTGAAAACGTTAAATCACCCTAGCAGTTGAATAGGTAGGTTCAAATCTATGTTGTTGGTTGTTGGAGATTTACGTCCTGGCAACATCTAAGGTCAAATTAGGACGGACACAAATCTAGGTAGGTGTTTTAGTTTTGGGAATGTTCTGATTTCATCGGAGTGTGCAACTTTTTTCTTTTAATAACAGATTTATTCATTCAGTAAACAACTTCCTTTGTCAGCGCCGAGGCACTTCCGGCCATGCAACCTCACATTGTTTACATAGTTCAGTTTAAAAAATCTGAAGTAGCAAGTAACCATGAGCTTTAATAATAAGGTAGGATAAACAGGCACAAACGAATGACCAAATTTGTAAGCGTGCTGTGGCTGGCTTTCCGCCCAGGAGGTAGTGGGTTTGAGCACCGGCTGAGTCAAATCGAGGACTTATCAAATTGATACTTGTCGCTACCTAGCCTGATGCTCGGCATTAATAGGATAGGTTAAGGGCTGGTTTGCTCAGTATTGGGATAATGTGTTTGAGTGGGAGATCAGGTCATGATGTTCTTCCATTGAGGCATCACTATAAAGTCACCATGAGTGTGCACAGTCACAAGTTGGTACCCATCCTGATATGATCTCAGATATTGCTAGGACGTAAAGCCCCAATTAACAACAACAAAAAAGCATACACAGAGCAATGGTTAGTGTGATTCTTCTAATATTTCCGACAGTTGGTCAGTTAACTAATACCCCAGTCACACGAGGCCTGTGTTCGCTTACGATCGATTCGTGACATCCATATGTCCTCCTTATGTGCCGGCACCGCGAGGATGCCCAACTCACAACTCCCATTTCAGAATTTTGGTCGTAAGGGGGATGCAGCTGTTGCACTTGCAACCTCCTTACGACCAATGCGGTCGGCGCTGGGTTGCCGACCTAGAGCTTGGATGGCGAGTTGGGTTCGACCGCTCGCGACCTGGTGGCGAACGGTCGGCGCCCAACACCTGCAATGCCACGCTCACCGTGTGGTCGGCGCAAGGCTGATGCCAGGTCATGACCGGGTGACAAAAACCAAAATGACACCCAGCTTTTACACCAACAAAGCATTTGGTGACCTGTCGCCGACCCGGTCCCCAACCAGTCAGTGCCGGGTCAACTGGTTGCCAACTGGCCTGGCGCTGACCGCGTTTTTGAATCAATGTATCGAGTGGGGCGCTGGAGGTTGGCGACCTTTTCGTCATAAGGACGTCGGAGGCGGATGCTGGCTCTCGTCTGACTGAAAGGGGTATGGGGGTATAGGTGTGTGGTGGGGGTGTAGGGGTGTGGTGGGGGTTTAAGGATGCTGAAGATTGTGAGCTGCTGCTCTGCAAGACATCCCTACACCTCCACCACAAACCACCTACACCCCCACCACACACACCTACAGCCCCCCACCAAATCCCTAAGCCCCCACCACACCTCTACACCAGACCCCACCATACCCACTCACCACACACCCCTAAATCCCCCACCACATACACCAAATTTTCACCACAACGCTACACCTCCACAACACACCCACCACACAAACATACGCCCCCACCACAGACCCACCATACACCTCAACCACAACATACCCACTCACCACACACCCCTACCACAATCCTCACCACAGCCATACACCTCCATACAAACATACCAGCCCACCACACACACACACACCTACACCCCAACCACCACACCCACTCACCACACACCCCTAAATCCCCATACACCTCCACCACACACACCAAAATCCTCACCCCACCCCTACACCTCCACAACAGATGAGACCGGCATGGTGCGTCATCTGATGAGAGAGTCATGCAAACTGAAAGGTACCCATTGAAAAGCTACCTTACAGGGTGGAATGAGGTGGGCACGTCTATAGGACAGGTGTGGACTCCCACATCGACCCTGACATAGTTCCCTCGGTAACTACCAGGTGGCGCCACCTTCTCTGCTTTAACTATGAGGCATGGTTCCCGCGCTAACCACCAAGTGGCACCTCCGTCATGCTACATGGGTAAGCTTATGGTTGAACCATCTGTGGCCTAATATTTGAACTAATTGCTTGGTTTTGGGGTGTTTGACGTCTTGGCTCACTGGGAAATCAGGCAGCAGGCACCATAAGATATGCCACTGAGTCACATTATCCTGACATGTGGCTAATCAGTCCTTGCCATATCCTAATAATGCAGAGCGCCAGGCTAGGAAGCGACAAGTATAAATTTTATAAGTCATGATTTGACTCGCCCAGGAACCTAACTCCTGAACTCCCGCACGCAAGGCCAGCACTCTACTGATTCGGCCACCACGCCCAGTAAGTGGTGACACTGACAGTGAACCTTCCGTGGCCTAATTTGAACTCAGATATACTGATGTAAATGCATGATTTTATATTTTTTTGTTTCGATATCATTTCTAAAACTACACAGAAATAACAAAATACTTTCATTTAAATTTTCTAACTGAACTTTTTATATGTACATAAGGGAATGCTTTCACAGGGCCTGGCTCTCTGCTGAGTTAGGGGTCAATGCACACAGGGGTCAGGGTTGGTGGTCAACCAGCTCTGGTGGTAGGCAGACCACTGGTGGTCATGGTAACAAGGAATGCTGAGTTCCTATTGGAGGAACTGGGAATGCTGCTTCCCTATTGGTTGAATGAATGGCATGATCCTATACCAAGAATCCATGTACTACATATAATAAACCAGAGGTGCTTGGACTCTCTTAACACTCCTACTTTTGCTTCACTTTCTCTCTGACTGTATTGTCTTTCACTTTAGCCTACCTACATAGCCACATACCCGAACACCGACCATACAAAATGGCAAATAATACATTCCATAGATTGTTTCTACCAACACAATTAAGATTTTGTTTATATCAAAAACAGCTCACAAAGTCCTATGATGATAATTAACAACGAAGCGGAAAGGATGTGCCATGTTTGCAAAGTGTCTATTCTTAGCGAAATGTCTTCGTACCGAATCATATTCATAGTTATCACTGTTCAATTGGGAAAATGTCTCCTTGTGAAGATAACGTGTACACACATGTATTTATGTTATCTATATGATGTATATATATCCATTATGTGTATATATATACCTTATATATATATCTTATACATAATTTATATCAAGTTGTGTATATATATATATCATATTGGGTAAATCCCACAACACTGAGGCACAGGAATAGTTACAATTAAGTTCACACACAAATCACCTATATATTGATATAATTTAGTGTAGATGTTGCTAGGACGTAAAACAACAAACAAACAAACTTACTTATGATCGTTTTGGCACAATGGGGAGGTGGGGGAGTTAGTGGTAGTGTGTGGAGGGAGGTCGGGGGGGGGGGTATCACAAAGGTAATACTCTTATCGGAGACCAGATTCACAGTTAGTAGTAGTGTATCACCAAGTCCGCCAATAGAGAGGCTCTCAAAAAGCACATTTCTATGCAGTGGTACTGCATAGACATAGCATACCACAAATAATTACGATGAGTGACGATAATAAGCAAGTAAATATAATTGTACTTAATCTTCTGCAACACAGTTCACTTGCTTTCTTCGGTAACAAACCATTTGTATGAATCACAAATGAAAAAACCATTTGTATGAATCACAAATCTGCACAGCTGTCACTGTGGCAAATGCCCCACTAGTATGTCATTCGGTACATCCTTAAATGTTACCAAGTTATCAGAAGTGCCTCTAATTCATCATCCTAACTCACTGAATGAATATATATATATATATATATATATATATTATCACATATACACATACATGTAAATATATAAATGTGGATAATATATATATATATTCCAGTGCATAAGTGACAGCATTTCGTGCCACTGGTAGAGTTGGGGGTCGTGGCGCCACCTGGCCCAACTGTGAAAAGGGGTCACCCATGAAGTAGTACACAACATATGGGTGATAATATAGGGAACATTTCATTTCGCACCTTTATACTCACATAATTCGGGCAAGCTAGATTGGATGGTGAGATACAGAATATACATGTCAATACGCACTGCCTTTTATCAATTCATTTTTTCCCAAATTGGTTTCTATTCTTTTTTTTTTAAAGCATTGCTAGTTAGAAATCGGTTCAGAAGTTCCTGAGGTAATGAGTTTCGATATAAGATTGGATATCAAATGTTCCAGAATCACTCTAAATGTCTAAAGAATGTCTATATTGGGGTAGGCATGGGGATGGGGGGTCTTAATAAATGTATACCTCAGTGGTATTGACTCATGTCACTTTAATCTATTAAAAGAAACACACAACTAGGCTTTGAAATAAAGCTCCCTTTTCCCGGTTTTCCGCCCCCTAAAAGTTCTATGATGGTCAGTTCAAACTTTGTATCTTTGTAATCGACATAAAGTAGAACTTACACGTTTTGAATGGACATACAGTATTCATGAAGCAACCCAATTCGCAATCTTTGGTTTCTGTTGTTGTGTTCAAAACAAACCATTTATAAATATTTCTATTCAGGGACTCCCCCCCCCCCCCCATTTATATATGTGTATATGTGCTCTATAATCAATTATGGGAATATAAACAAGGACACTAACTTTCTTCAGTTTGCTCTATTATTACATACCATTTATCTAGGCTCTACTGCATGCTGCATGTAGTTCCACATTCGGCCACACCGGAGCCACTAGTCAAAGGCGTTGACACTGGTATGCCAGCTGTGCCTGATCGTTATCACCTCCAGACCCACTCGGACGGTCAATTTATATATATATATATATATATATATATACATATATATATATATATATATATATATATATATATATATATATATATATATATATATAATTCACAAGTTACTCAATGTTAAAAAATTAGATTTCTCAAAACCAAAGAAAAATACTCCTTTATTTAAAAAAAAGAAAGACCCATTTACATTGAACCTAATTATTTATGTTGGTGAATATCAAAGCATTCGTTTGTCAATTCTATTTTATGTGATATATACATTTTTATATTTTATATATTATATAATTTAAAAAAATTAAATATACATTACAACACAATGCATACCTTACACAACGTATATGACATTACAATCACTATATGTTTCAAACATATCGCGCTCCACGTGGCAAAGATTAGCAACACAAAATCACCAGTATCACACACATTAGGTACACTCAAAAACAAAAACACTAATTGAGTGTCTGTCATCTCTAGTCCATTTTGGTTTGGCATTGCTCGAGATCGGCCCTTCATATAGAACGTCAATGGCTGAGGGTAAGACTCCCAGAACCATCCTATAACTGTAAGCATCTACTGCTCAAATAATAGCCTTTTTAAAAATCAAGAACGACACTAGTATTCATGAAGATTTCACCAATACCATTCAAAACAGTACATCTAATCCTATGAATAGCCATACTTTTTTTTGGTTCTTTTTTGTTTGTTAAATATTTTATTCATCTGAATACATATTTTGTCAGCGCTGAGGCACTGGTCTTAAAATACTTAAAGCTGCATAGTCCAATGCTTTCGAGCTTCTGGCAAATCTTATCGATACATATATTAGCTTCATCGTCTATGATCTATTTTAGAGTAACTTTTATTTTAACGGGTTAGCTTTGGAGATATTTGAAGTGAAATTATGTTAAATTAATTTTGGCATGCCCATTTAAAGTTGCATAATCCGATGGCTTTTGATTTGTTCCCTCTTATTTTTAGATAAATGTATCAGGTTGACCATTATAACCTAATATGCATTATTCTGGAGTCACTTTGATTAAAAAAACGCCTAATTTTGGAGCAATTTGAGATGAAAGAACCGAAAATAATTTCAACAAGCTTGCCAAAAGTCCAGTTGTTGTGGTCCAGATTCACATCTTGCGATGGTCACGTGATGAGGAATGACCTTATGTCCTGGAACCTGACTAAAGCCATAGATGGTACTGGAATGAGGGCCAGACTAATGAGGTGACGAGATTGACGTAATTGGTCAGTGCCCTCTACCTAGTGGCTGTCTCAAAGTAGGTGTCCAAAGGGATAGGGTAATAATTCACTGATTATTCTGTATATCCTGTACCCAAAGCATTAGTTAATGCATCAGTACCTAAGTTGGATATATAGAATCAAATATAAGTAATTGTTTTGGTTTTGAAAAAAAATATGTTTCATCGGACCATGCAACTTTAAAGTCGGGACATCATAGGTTTCGGCAGTGTGAGGTTTCTATTAAATTGACGTGGTGTTTCGTCTATGCAGTAATAAATGCTTAATGAGTGCACCAGTGTCTAAGTTGAACATGTTTGTTTTTGTTTTACGTCCTAGCAACATCTAAGGTCATATCAGGACGGCGTTGAACATGTAGGGGCAAATCTAGAATCAAGCATTTGGTTTTTAAAAGAATGCTTTCACTGGACTATGCAGCTTTTAGCATATTTCCACAGCAACAATTCTTCTTTCATAGGATATAAATATCAGAGGTGTATGTGTAAGACACCTCACCAGGGGGCAATACACACACACACCACATACATACACACAGAGTTATGTGGTAATAGCGTTCCCTTACTTTGTTTCGGAGGAGGAACGGCGTTCCCTTTCTATTTCAAATAAATTGAAACCTGCGTTCCCTCACTTTTTGTTTAAAGCACTACACCACTATATATAGATTAGTTAGACGAATCTTACCTGGGTATAGATGATGGATAACTATTGTTTTACCGAGGTAGAAGCCTCGGTTAGACGTGGGCGAGGGAGAAGGAAGCACATCCGGGTCCAGCAATCTTTACCTACTAATTCAGGATAAAAATGATTCTAAAAAACAACCTAAGGTCAAGTGACCTCATGCTAAATTGAGTGATTGACTAGACGTGGCAGGGCGTGGTGGGTGGGCCCTCGCCCACGTCTAACCGAGGCTTCTACCTCGGTAAAACAATAGTTATCCATCATCTATACCCAGGTAAGATTCGTCTAACTAATCTATTTTACCTCGGTATGCCGCCTCTGGCTAGCCGTAGGCTAGGGAGACCTTTACGTAAAATAATTTTTATCCTGATATTCTTGTTTTGTTATTATTCTTTAGTGATTATGTCTTATGTATGCAACAATGGAAAAGCGATTTGTATGGCAAAAAAGAGGAAAAACCAATGTTTTTCTTACCTCTCTCTTTCAGTTGGTGAGTAGCCTGTGCGCTATAGGCTGAGGCTTCTCTAGTCGTTTGTGGTAATGTCTAGCAAACGAAGTAGCGGTTTTCCATCCCGCGTGAGCTAGGATCCGTTTAACGGAGATGCCTAGCAATCTTGCCTTGGACACCATTGCACCACGTGTAGAGTGCGATGAGTACCTGTCTGTATTTACTCCCGCCAGTTTTAACACATTCATTGTCCATCGGGCGAGGGTATCCCTGGAAATGGCCTTGTGTGGCTTAATAAAGCTGACCAAAAGCTGTCTTGAGTTTCTTATTAATCTTGTCTTGGATATATAATTTCGTATCGCAGATACGACACATAACTTGCGATCCTGAGTGAAACTGGACACCCCTATCGTAGAAAGGGGGTCACCTAATCGGTTTGATTTTAATAAAGTTGATAAATCAAACGTGGCCTCTTTACTGTCAATTTCTAGACCATTCAGCGACAGGGCAACTATAGTTTGGCCTCTGTGTCCAGTGACCAGGAGAAGCAAAACTGCGACTTTGAAACCTAAAAGTTTAACGTCCAGAAACTTATTTTCTGGCCATTTCTTGAAGAGGTTGAACACTAGAGAAACATCCCAAAACCTATTATATTTGGGTTTAGGCGGATTCCTCTGATAAATTGATCGTATGATCCAACAAATAACATGGTGTTTACCCATTGTTTGTCCATTAAACCGCGGTAGGATTATCGACAGAGCACATCTGGCAGCGTTAATAGCGCCATATCCTAGGCCTTCGTCCTCTAGGTAACGTAGGAAGAGTCCTACCTGGGATACTGTGGGAGTCATTGGCTTGACTTTCTTAAGCAGGCAATAAATACCCCATTTCTTTAAATACGTAGTATACATTTTCACCGTTCCTTTTCTCCACGCATCATCAACCAAACGCTGTTGTGTAATTTTGTCTAAGCCAAACTGTTCTAAATATTTATTTAAAAAAGGAATGCCACTAACGGAGTTGTCGACACGTTTCCGTGGCGTTCTAGTGGTCCCTGATGTTTGAGGTTTCCTCGGAATCTTGGGAAGCGAAGGCTGCTTTTGGCTGTGGCTAGTAACGTCGGTAGCCACGGTTGCGTGTGCCACTCGGGGACGATGAGTATGGCGTGTGTCCCCTCCATTTGAATCTTTCTGGCGACTTTGCTAATGATAGTAAAGGGGGGGAAAATGTAAAAGAAATGATGTCGCCACTTTAGGGAGAAGGCATCAATGTGCCAAGCATTGGGTTCCGGGTGCCACGAAACATATTTTGGAATTTTAAAGTTATTACGCGAAGCGAACAAATCGATCTGAGGTGAACCCCATGTGTGACAAATGTGTTTGAAAATGGATGGATTAAGTGACCACTCTAAGTGATCATGGAACTGGCGACTCATCTTGTCAGCTAGACAATTTTGTGTGCCTGGAATGTGATTAACAGTTAACCAGACATCAAAGGTTTGAGCCCAGTTCCAAATGAGAAGTGCCATTGCATTACATTTAATCGATTTTGTACCTCCCATATTTCTGACATAAGCCATAGCTGTGGTGTTATCCGTGAGGATACGTACATTATTTTTGGGTATTTTTACTAGACTGGTTAATCCCAAGTAAATGGCCCTTAGTTCTAGAACGTTAATATGATCGGGGAGTTCCGATTCTAGCCATCTTCCTCCCGTTGCTACATCATTTTGATGTGCTCCCCACCCTTGGAGAGACGCGTCAGTGGTAACGGTAGTGTCAGGCTCTCCCATTCTAATGGGATTGGGGGAATGGTCAAAGTGGTTTAGCCACCAATCAATGTCGGCTAGGCCGTTCTCCGAAATAAACATGGTCTTTTCAAAGTTTCCCTTTGCGCGGGCCAGCGCCAAATTTTTATCAATTTCGAGGGATTTTATGTGTGCCGCTCCGTATAGAATAGCTGGACTATACGAAACCATGACCCCGATAAGGACCGCGACCTGTCTAATCTTTGGCCTAGAAGTGTCTAACAGCTGTATCGCTGTGCGGTAAAGCTTATCTTTCTTTTGGCGTGTAAGCGAAACGGTCATAGCCGTGGTGTTCAGAATGAACCCGAGACACTTAAGCTCCTGAGTAGGAGAAAAAACCGATTTCTTGTTATGTATGAAGAAACCCAATTTGGTGAAAATGTTGCATAAATCTTTAACAGCGAGTTCACATTGCGTGAAAGATTGGCCCATAATAAAAGAATCATCTATGTATGGAAACATACAATGCCCCAATTTTGCCATGTGTGCAAAAATTGGTTTCAACAACTTAGTAAACAGACGCGGTGCGCAGGCCAAACCATTAGGTAAACATGTAAATTCAAAAAGTTGGCCATTCCAGAGAAAACGTAGGTATTTCCGATCTGTCTGGTGAATAGGAACGGTGTAGTACGCATCCCTTAAATCAACACTCGCTAGCCAACACCCTGGGGTAATTAAATCACGAGCTGTTTCTAAAGAAAACATTTTGAAATGTTTGTATTCAATGATTTCATTCAACTGAGTTAAATCTAAAATCATTCGGATTGAACCATCAGGTTTAGGAGTAGAGAAGATATTGGAAATATATTCCCCTTCAGTATGTTCAACTCTGTTGACAATGCCCTTAGACTCAAACAGTAGAACCTGGTGATCTAGCTGAGATTTTTCTAGTGAATTAAACTGATACGGAAAAGGCGCTCTCTTTTGTATAGGCAATTGTGTGAAAGGGATGTGAATGCCTTTAACAATATTCAGGACCTCTGGATTAGTGGTTAACTGTTGCCATTGATGTAAACAATTAGAAACATTCCCTGCTTGAAAAAGGCTTACTTCAGTTTGAGTTTCCTCCGTGACCATTGTAGGGTCAGGAGGCTGCACTGTTTGTGTGGAAATCTCTACTTGTTCCCTTGTTTCGGGAACTGGGGCTTGGGAACGAAATCCCTCTTGTAGCCGCGGTTGTCGTTCCAGTTTGAGGCCGGCCTGTCGCCTCGGCCCCTTCCTCGCTGGTTGAACTGGAAGGACGGTCCGCCCCTGAACGGCCTTCCTCCTCTGCGGAATCGAAAATCCGTCCTAGACTTTCTGAACCCTGCTGGGTTTTGGAAGCGACGACTCTTTGCTTCAGTGTTTTTAGCACTCTTGTAGTCGACCTCTACCTGTTTGTACAGGTAAGCTAGCTGACCCCCAAACATCTTGGATTTATCAAGCGGTTTGCTCTTGATAGGGGTAGGTCCGGAATACACGGTGTATTCCTTACCATCATGGTCCGTTACCTTGTTCGAGCGGGCAACCTCTTTTCCGGCATCTGTGGTGACCGATTTGAAAACGTTTTCAAATCTCCGATGGGTCATGTAGTTACTAGCGGCTGCTAACAAAGCTATGCCCCGGTCCATAACCCGCGCCAAAGACGAGAACTTGTTCTCTGTCTGCATCCTGTTAGCCACAGGGATAACAGACGTCAAGGCACCCAAAACTGCCTTATGGATCAGGCAGAGGGAAGTTTCATAACGACGGCGTTCGTCGGAAAGATGAATGCCGGAATCCATCTCTTTGAAAACCGAAGCAGGAATGCCCTTAACTCCTGAAATCTGCTCAGTCAACTTGTTGATGACTTCGATCGGTTTAAACGTAGTGAAATGGCTATTCACCGTTTTGCGCATCATGGTAGTGGTGCGCACTTTCTGAGCTTTCTTTTTGACAATCTTCTTGCCAGCTTTAACGCCTATTTTGGCGTAGACACCCGCTCGTTCCGTGTCGGAATCCGACTCGGTGGAAGAAGAGTCGGACGACGAGTCTGAAGAGGAGTCCTTCTTCTTCTTCTTCTTCTTTTTGGACTTTTTGGAGCGCTTAGAGTTCGCTTTCTTTGTGAACTCGTCACCAGAACTGCTCACTGGGCGGCGTTTCTTGCCCCGCGCTTTCGGTTTCGGAACCTCAGGTGCCGAAAGCGTGTCCTCTTCGTCCTCAGAAAAGTCTTCCCAATCCTCATCAGGGATTTGGGAAGGATCTGGAAAGGTCTGCGCCTGGAAAAGGCGCATCTTCTCCTCCATCATCTCCGCCATTTTCGCCTCCCACCCCACTGGTTGAGGGGCGTGATCACTGTCTTGATCCGAGGCATGAGCCCCAGGATGTGGGGACGGCGGAGCCGTAGACGGTGGAGACGAATCGTAATCCGTCGGGGGGACACCCACCGCTGCAGCGGGCGGCTTATTCCGGCGAGTGGCCATCGGGAACTGTAACGAAACAAAGCGTTACTAACCCGGAATCATCTCAACTACACAAGTGTAAGCCAGTAAACTGGGTTGAGGAACATGGTACAGAGAACGTGTTTTGCAACGTGTCAGTACAGGCGTGAAGCTAAATTTGCCGTAGGTGTGTGGTAACGAAACCAACCAAACGGAGGGCATCGATCGTGAGATCGGCCCCTCTCTCTGTTCCGTACAATTCTCCCACCTGTGGCTACAGCGCCAACAAGTTGGAGAAAATATTACGAAACTCGGAGGTTCGCCTTAAACCGGTCAGGGGTGTTTATAAAAAACACCCAGAAGCATCCCCAACATCATCCTCTATTAGGATCCGGGAGACTTTTCTTAGGAAATGAGCAACTCGGGTTGCCATTTCTCCCTGTCTGAAAAACAGGTGTCGATAGAACTCAGTATCGGTTTCGTTTGTGCCAGCGGCACGCAATGTTCTATCCGTAAGTTAAAAAACGTACAAAGTCCAAACAGGACTGAAGAAAGTTCTGAACTTTCATAAAACGATGCTATAGAGCATGATAAACAAAGTTATCGAA
>CM059192.1:21702307-21706480 GCA_030323885.1 Branchipolynoe longqiensis | reverse complement strand
ATCTACTTTACATTATTATAAATGGCTAAACAAAAAAAGTTATTTTAATTTAAATGGCTGAGATTATTTGAAATTCATAGATGAGAGTGACATCGGAGAAAAAAGCGGAAATTGATGACGAGGTGTGCGATAAAAAGAGTCACACCAACAGCAGAACACTCTCCAATGATAACCGCTACTTACTGACCATATGAATGGAGCTGGGCTAGTGCTAGGAGAATACTGAATGAAACGAGACTTCCTTTTCTGCAATTCTCTGACAATGCTACCTAGGAGAGAATTTCTGTGTTTTTGTGGAAATCCACCCTCACTGAGTGACCAGACGGCATGGCTGAATGAGTTGAGCGTCCGTCTCCCATTTTGGTAGATCGTGGAACCCTGGTGGAGTCAAACCAATTACTTAAAAATGTATACTTGCTGATTCCTAGCCAGGTGCTCGGCATTAATAGGATACGGCAAGGACTGGTTGGCTCAGTGTCAGGATAATGTGACTGAGTGCGATATCAGGTCGTGGTGCTCATGGCCTGTTTTCCCAGTGTGGCAGCACTATAAGTCACCATGTGTGTGCACTTTCACAAGTCGGTACCCGTCCTGATATAACCCTAGATGTTGCCAGGACATAAGTCACCTTTGTACTGATGACTCTACAGTATTGCCCCTCTTAGAGTCCAGGCTGCAGGCACTATATCCTGATATCCCACTCAGTCACATTATCCTGACATTGACCAAACCAGCCCTTCCCCTATCCTATTAGAGCCGTAAACGAGGCAAAGTAGCGACAAATATAAATGTTCTAAGTGCTTGGCTTGACTGGGCCAGGGGTAGATTCAAAGATCCACCGCATGGGAGTCGAGTGCCCTACCCGCTCGACCATCCCATCCCGTCTGATAATTGGGCAAAGGGAGACACGATACAGAAGACAGCTCATACAACCAAACTACAAAAAAAATATCAAGATTCGCATCATGACAAAATTCGCATCATCTTGTGCTCAGCTTTAAAAAAAGTCAAATATCATTCACTCAATATCCAATATTACATCTACTTACATTTAACCATCTAAATTAGTGCTAAAACAATGGTGGGGGTAGTGGATTGTTGCTTTGTTTGTTCTATGTTATTTTACATCCTAGCAACATCTAAGGTCCTATCAGGCCAGGTACCGACTTATGACAGTGCACACTCATGGTGACTTCAGTGCTGCCCCACTGAGCGACCAGGCCACTGACACCATGATCCGATATCCTACACAGTCACATTATCCTGATACTGTGCTAACCAGTCCTTGTCCGATCCTATTGATGTCGAGCGCCAGGCTAGGTAGTGAAAAGTATAAATTGTATAAGTCATTGGTTTGTGGTTTGACTCGACTGGGGTCCGATCTCCCGACCTTCCGCACGGGAAGCCTGCGCTCTACCGATTTGGCCGCCCTGAGGGCAATAATAAAAGTAGGTGATTTTCTACATAGCCTTTAGGAGAGTGTGGCGAATAGTCGGTGAAGTGCCCCCAGTCTATCCCCAAAGGCTTACATATAGTACCCGACGGTACCTGTTTATGTATGCATATAACACGGCGTTCACAAGCCCTGACCGGCATGCAGTGGGCGTGGCTAAAAGTAAACACTTCACAGAGCGTAGCCACGCTGGGGCCGAGTGTTACAGTGCTACGGTAGTACAGTGTTAGTGTTACAGTGTTCAATGATACAGTGCTACAGTGTTAGTGTTACAGGGTTAGCATCACAGTGTTAGTGTTACAGTGTCAGTATTAGTGTCACAGTGCTAGTGCCAGTGTTAGTGTTACAGTGGTATAATGTACATTGTTACAGTAAGTACATCATTACAGTGTTAGTGTTACAGTGGTATAGTGTACACTGTTACAGTGCTACAGTAAGTACATCGCTACATTGTTAGTGCTACACTGTACAGTGATCCAGTAAGTACAGTGCTACAGTGTTAGTGTTACAGTGTTAGTGTTACAGTGTTAGTGTTACAGTGTTAGTGTTACAGTGTTAATATTACAGTGTTAGTGTCACAGTGTACAATACGTACAGTGTTAGTCTTACAGTGTTAGTGTGTCAGTGGTATAGTGTACACTATTACAGTGTACAGTGCTACAGTAGGACTTGCAGCGAACCCATACCATGATTGTGCGGATAAATTGTTCGATGTACAAACTGACTTCATTTCATTTTATTATCACTTCCAATTTTAACAAGATTTCCCTTATGTCAGGACAACATTGGCCTGGATACAGAGCTATCCGTTGAAGACAAGTATTACGATTGCCCTATCCTAAGTTATTGGTTTGACTCGACCAGGGTCCGAACCCATAGGTTCAAATCCCACGATCTACCCAAGCAGGAGACGGACGCTCAACTCATTCGGCCATCCCGCCTGGTCATGTCGGTGGTTCTCGGAGGTAGCTTTTGAGGACGGGTTCTGTTCGTAGCATGCGTAACACACACTAGTGGCAGCTGGTGGCACACACGAAAAGGGACAACAGCTTGGTGGAGGGACTTAAGACCCCCATCACACCAAAATAGTTCTCAAAACGTCCGACCACGTTCTAAAAGGGGTTGGGGTTGGGGTAGAACGTGGCTGCAAAAAATCTGTCCATGCTCAAAGTTCTGGACCACCATTCCATTCTAGCCCGCGTATTCCGTTAGTAAAAACACCGTAAAAAGTTGCTACTACGTCCATTACGTTCGCACACAGTTTGGGTCCGTTCAGCGACATTTTCAAGAATGTAGTGAGAACTGTTTGGTGTGATGGGGGTATTAGTAAAGTCGATATACCTGGGTGGGTGGTTAGAGCATTTTGGTGGTTTTCTTTTTTTTTAAGTGTCCATGTTGTGTGCCTCAAGGACTGAGAGGTCATGCGTGTCTTCAAAAGTGGGTAGTAAGAAAACTGTAACAAGGCTTTGCTAATATTTACATTTCTGTGCCCCTTGTAACCCTCCCACCTCCCCGCTTGCTGCCCCCCTCCACGCCCAACACACACACTCTCTTTGCTGCGGTTGCCTTCGGACCGCCTCAGGGCCCCGTGCAGAATATTGGGAAGCCCCATGCGAGGTGAACTTTCCTTACAAGTTTGTTTGCTTGAGCTTCACGTTCTGGCAAAATCTAAGGTCATATCAGGACGGGTACCGACTTGCGACAAACGATTGCCCATACAATATCATTATACCGATAAAAAAACTTCCCTAAACCGACCACCTCCCTAAATGGACCACTTAAAGTCGGTCTCATGGTCGGTCGATTTAGAGGTTTTACTGTATCCTTATGTCATTGACTATATATAAACATATATATATATATATATTTGTTTATATATACCCACACAGAGTTGTTTAACTGGGTTAAAAAGCATTGCCTTAAAGTTGCATAGTCCGATGGTTCTGAATTTCTGTATTTTTTATGAGATAATTATATTAGATCGATCAGTAGTATCTACTTTACATTAGTTCAAAGTTACTTTTATTTTAAATGGTAAACTTTTTAGATATTTTGAGTGCAAACATGGAAAATTAGTTTGTCAAGTTTGCCAAAACTCTGACACCATAGACTTCTGTAGTAACTGGTTCTGTTAAATTGACTCAGTATTGCCTTCTATGCAGAAACAAATGCTTAATAAGTGCATCAGTATCTAAGTTAGATATGTCAAATAAAATCTAGATAATTGGTTTGGTTTTGAAAATTTGATATTTCATCAGACTATGCAGCTTTAACAGTAGACCCGAAATTACTCACACTGACGCGCATGCACACTGAAACCATACTGAAACACACATACACATGCTCACCTCTACATCCACTCACTGGCAGTGTCAGCAAACACTGCTCTCCCCATCCCCTAAACCACCACAGCCAACATCACCCTAGCCCTTCTCCTCCCAGTCCACCAGGCGGGATGCTGATTGGGTTGAGCGTCCATCTCCCGCTTTTGTAGATCGTGGGATCCGAACCTAAATTGAGTCAATCCAATAACTTAAAAATTGATACTTGCCGCTTCCTAACCAGGCACTGGACATTAACACGATAGGGCAAGGACTGGTTGGCTCAGTGTCAGGATAGTGTGATTTGTGTGGGATATCAGGCCATGGTGCTGGTGGACTGGTCTCCCAGTGGGGCACTGCTATAAAGCCACCATGAGTGCGCACTGTCAGAAGTCGGTG